>JAJJMA010293182.1:39775-53449 GCA_023529015.1 Papaver nudicaule
TCTCCAGTTTTTGACTTCCAAGTTTTAGGTAAGAGTGTGCTCAGTGTGTTTGGAAATAGCTTCTTCTGTGTGTTATTAAAAACATACGGCAACAAAAATATGATTCTTGTTTCTTAATCCTGCAGCAAACCATGAAAGGGAAAGAGAAATATCCATTATAAGTTTCAAAATGTCCTTCAGAAGATTCTTCCATAACAGAAAGTGCAAATCATTTTCCACAATCTTAAAAGAAAAAACAATGAAAGAACAGGAGTTTATTTACCTTTCCAGATGAGTATTTGGATGCCACAAATTTCTCTGCTTTAGGATTTGGCAAGCCATCTTCTATTGAGAAACCCTGGTCAAATAGATCCATACAACAACATTATTTGTGGTCACTGAAGTACATAAAGGTGCAGTGTGCTATGGGTTTTACGCCACAACAGGATTTGATTATCATCCTATGTTCATCACAGTCACAAGTAAACAAATGTTTGAAATCGACACGTGTATAAAATAGGTATGAAAGGTGCCCTATAGTAGTTAGTTTGCTCATGTTGAACACAAGGATGTATTTAACTATAACGTTAAGATTTTGATAAAGGGATCTTTTCTGGCAGTGGCAGAAAAATTTGACTAATAATCTGATTCAATGAAATCCAAGAAAATTGTAAGTTTGATATAATACACTTCACCAATCAAAAGCTCTAGCCTCAAGGACTAGGAAATTTGGTTTCCTAGATACACTTAAGACTCTAAGCAATTACAGACTGGATATTCAATCTGCTGGCATAGTAAAACGAATGGTGAACAGCAATTTTGGAGGGGGGAAAAAACAACTGGCCAACTGTACATTTCCAGGAACATAATTATCAACCAAGAGTTAGAAAAAAAATAGACGTACCCACTGGTAAATACAGAAATTAAAACATGATATGCCTAAACCTAAACAACTAATGAGTTACCACCCTAACCTTTCCTACATGGTCCTTGAGCTGAAAGATATTCACCTCATTTGCATTTTGACAGAAACCATTACTGAAAGTGGACAAGGGTAACAAACCTCAGGAGGGTCGAATTGTGCGCCCTGATTGCTGAGCTTTGCATGGGCTTCAGCATAGTCCTTGAAAAACTCCTCTTGACTTGTTGTATATTTCTCAGCATATACCTGAAAAATCATCAGGATGCATGAACATAAAGATTTTACAGCTGACCTCAAATCCTTCGGTTCATCCGTCACTCAGTCCTTACCTTGAATGATGGATCATCAAAAATAGCAGCATCCGTGGGCAAAACCAGCAAATCCTCGTCCCTTTTCTCTTTGATATCCTAAATCAATTATATCATGCAATCAGAAACATGAACTATGCATACTACTTATGATGATAAGTGTAACCAACTTTATACCGTGAAATAGGAATTATCAAACTTCAACCACTCAGCGGTCCACGATTGACCTCCTGGTGCCCCTGGTCCGTCTTTCTGTTGGTAGACAACCAATGACAAAAGAAGATAGTGAGATAACAATAATAGCCGGAAGTTTTCATTGTTGCAGTCGGCGATATAAATAAGACATGAAGCAACAACAAAGTACTGCCAATAAGATAGTGAGATAACTACTTTTATCACCTCGGATACATCCACCTGAAGACCCACAACTACTAAAATTGCCCGACATTCAATAGATGCTGGCATTAGGGTGCATAGTTACAACAAACTGCTATGTAAAATGGGTACTGAAATTTAAGCTATGGTACTTGACTGCAGGATCTATTGTTTAAATTGACTGAATTTTGAACAGATTTTTCATCTATATGGAAAGAAAATTTTCCTTTTACAAGATAGTTGGATCAAGCACTATTGACTCTGATACCACTCTTGAGTCTGATCATCTTAATTTTTGATCGCTGTCATCATCAAATAGCTCGGAGTTTTTAAACAACAAATAGAAAGTTGGTGTAAATTTCACATTGCAGAAACCTACCACTGCAAAAGTATTCAACATATTCTATGCTTGATACATACTGCATAACTTATTACACCCTATAAAATCAATCTTAAACCGCAATATTACCAACACTAACAAAGAAAGAAAGGAAAGAATAGGGACAAAGCATGAAACATAACTTTCTGAATTCCCTGCGCCATACTGAAACAATTTATGAGAGTAAAACACATGTTTTGGCTTGTGGCTCTTCTTTCAAGTGCTTATAATAATACCCAACTATGTCCCCCAGCCAGTGGTTTGTTTGACTTGATGAGAGTTATAAGATTATAATTGAGATTAATATTAATCAGGAAATAAAGCAGCTCCAGAAAAGAAAATAAAAAAATTGTTCTTTGATTAAATATTTAAAGCTATTGAAACATAAAATTTTGTTTTAACATACTGTATATTTTGTTTCTGGCTTTCCCCAACCACTTCGTTCTGGTCTAGACCTCCCCAGAGTGTGTGCACCAGACAATGCGACAATCTCCTGCAAATCAACGGGTGTTTAAGCAACTGAATCCATCGAGCAACCAAGGAATCAGTTAAAGATTGTTAGTATGTATAACCTTGTCATTTAGTCCCATCCTATAGAAGACTTTACGGAGATGATCGGCAGGTGAAGGAGGACCGGCATCTGAAAATCCAAATCCAATGATTAGTTCCCATAGAAGTAGAAAGTTGATATGGGAGTTAGACTCCACAAGCAGGAATAGTGGAAAATAAGCTCGTGTTGTTTTATTCCAGAATATGAAGTAGTGAATGCTCAGAGGTGTCAATTAATATAAATATATGAATATGTGATCTACTAACTTAAAGTTATCCATTTGAATTCGGTACAAGACCTAAACAAGAGAATAAGCTCGTGTTATTTGTAGTTATCCATATGTACAAAAGAAAGCAGGAGAAAGTACAAATCAGGTTATACTTTGAAAATGATAAAAGACCGCCATAACCTATTGATGCAATCTCAAATCAGCAGGGATACAGTAAACATGGAATACTTGCAGCATTTAGTGAAGACCTTAATATTATACATACAAATACGAGTCACGAATTATACATCTTAATACTAAAGACCTTAGTGAAGTGATCACACTTACAAATGCTAAGGAATTTAAGATAAAGGACCTAGGAGCCTTGCGCTATTTCCTAGGAATTAAAGTGGCAAGATCATAAAGAATATATATCTCCCAAAGGAAATATGTTCTTGATCTTCTAACTGAGACAGGAATGCTGGGTTTGCAGGCCCATTGACACACCTGTTGAACCAAATCAGAAGTTGGGAGAAGACACCGATGGGATACCGATGCACAAAAAGAGGCATCAAAAGTTAGTGGGAAAGTTGATCTATATGTCTCACGCTCATCCTGATATTGAGTACTTTGTAATTGTAGCAAGTCAGTTTATGCATGCTCCACATGCGGCACATATGGATGCTGTGTATCAAATCCTTCGCTACCTAAAGTCTGCACTGGCAGAAGGAATGTTATTCTCGAAATATGATCCTGTGGAAGTTGAGGCATACACATATGCTGATTAGGCAGGTTCGATGATTGATCGCAAGTCTGTCTCTGGCTATTGTTCATTTGTGGGAGGCAACTTAGTGACATAGAGCAGCAAGAAACAATCAGTGGTAGCTAGGTCTAGTGTAGAAGCGGAGTTTAGAGCTGTGGTTCAAGGAATCTGTGAGTTACTGTGGTTAAGAATATTGTTGACGGAGATTGGATTCCGATGAAGTTATATTGCGACAACAAGGCTGCCATTGCTCACAATCAAGTCCAACGTGATAGAACCAAGCATGTGGAGGTGGATACACATTTCATCAAAGAGAAGTTAAATGAAGGGATTATCAACACTTTTTTTGTAAGAACTGAAACCAGATTGCAGATATTTTGGCAAAAGGAGTTCCATCAACTCTTTCCTCGACTAGCTAGGCATGGGAGATATCCATGCACCTGCTTGAGGGGGGAGTGTTGGAATGAGTTTCATGGTTAAGTCAGTAGTTAGCGTTTGTGTTAGGAATAGTGTAACTAGATATTTTTACCTAACCTTAATGTTGGTATTGTTGTATGTTGAATCTTTACCTAAGCCTATAAAGGAAAACTCTCCCATGGGTGCAAAATCATTCACTCTTTGTTTCCACAATCTAGACCATATTCATTTGCTCTTATACTTCCTTAAAGGCGACAACATCAGATGCGACTTGCTAAAGCCATGTGGAGAACTTACCGACAGCATTTTAGACGAAGCACACTGTATCACTGTTTCGACAACAGGACGTTGATTCCACCCCCGTAACGAATTCCGAGCTCAAGGTTCTCTAACAACTAGAGAAGCAGTAAGCTCATATCCACCTAATCTCATTGCCAACCCACGTGCACTTTATACTTCCGATAGAGACCCAGTTTGAGAAAATGTAAGTTACCAAATATGCATCTCGGCCTAATATTTAGGTCGACCAACTAAGAGTTATGCAATACATTTTCTATGAGAAAGTCCGCATAAATGACTCAGATACGATCCTGTGGATTAAAGGTGACATGAGTACTTAGCACACATGCAAAATTGAACTAGTAATGCCGCCTGCTAATCAGAATGACAAGTGAAACAATTCTACTGTTGTTGGTTAAAGAATTTTACGCTGGAAGAGTTCCGCATGACCACAGCTAACAGTCTCAATGCACAAAGATAACACTATTAGCGAGATCACAAACCATCGATACAGCTTTATTTGACTATGTACAAATTAAATGAATGCATATGGCTATAGTAAAATTCCAAGTTCTCAAAATAATTATGACATATAGATATCTACTGCGTAAAATTTAAAACATATACAACAATAATAACAAGTTACGAACATGACATCTGGTGCAGCCTAAAACATACAAACTGAGAGAAAGATATCCAAAATCATCAAAGTCCGAGAGTCCAAGTGTCACCAAAATCCTTGGCCAATGTTTCTCAAATATGTAACTTTATTGGAGGGTCTAGGGACCATCCCCATACTGAAGGAAGTTATGTATCAAGAATGAAAGTGCTTCTTCTTCTTCTTCTTCTGTTAATCCCTAATAACTATGCACGGAAAGACAAGAAGTGGAAATAATAGGAAACAAGACTCATCATTTGGAAAACCTTTGATGGTTTCACAGTAGTGGCAAGTTTCTCCAATTCAAGCTGTTATTTGATACCTTACTATATGAAAGGTAATGTAGCAGGGCATGAGGTGATACCTTACTATATGAAAGGTAATAGCAGGGCATGAGGTTGAGGTTGTTTATAAAACATCTAAAGTAGGTGATCTAGTGACACTTTTACATTTCTATACTCCACACAACCATCGATCCAACACATCACACTACCAAACAATTCCACCTATTACCCAAAAACTGTAATAATTGTGTCACATATGCTAAAATACCATCGCAGATATCTTCATTTTAGACATATTTCAGCTCACCTGGAAGCCTTCCTTCTTCTGGACATTGTTCTGGTGCGGATACATCCACTCGTCCATACTTCATGGGAATCTTGGGCCCTCCAGCATCCTGAAAATTGTCATGAATTCACAAATAAGATTCTATTTTATTTTCAGCTAATAACCAATGTTCTTAATAATTGCATGATTAAACAAAAGAAATACCTCAATAGCAGTAGCACTTCCCAATTGGAACAAATCCGCATATGTAACACCTGGATACTTTTCTTTAATAGGCTGAAGTAGCTTCAATGCATTAACAAGACCTACAACAAAATCAGTAAGCAGAATACACATAACCAAAACAAACATTATAAACACAAGTAAGTCTTTGCAATCTTTACCAGCATTAGCTGCGTGTTTCAGTTCTATATCGAAACGCAAACTTCCATTAGCTCCGCCTCTTTGTGGGAACTCTTGAATGTCCTTGTTATAAGTACCGGCATCATGCCATCCCAAACGAACCTGCAATCAAACAATCAATACCTTTGAGATGAATTAGATGAGATTCAAGGAGATCAATATGATATCATCAATTATCAAACCCTAAAAATGACAATAGAATCTGAATTTTGTTTTACCAGAATCGGATGACAGTAAGTTGTCTTGAGAAGTTGTTTGATATCTTCTCTTGCACTTTTCAACTGATCGGGATCTGATGCAAAACATGTTGGATTGATCACTGTTGCTCCTGTCTTGGTTACATGAGTCAATCTCCTTTGATGGATGGAGATTGAAGGAGGAAGAAGAGAAGAAGAATAGAAAGTGGAAGATCTAAGAGAAGTAAGAGTAACAGAAGAAGACGGAGATGAAGTGGAGAGTAATGAAACCTTCGATTTCGATGAAGATGAAAATGGACGGAGACGAGAAGGTGAAGAAGCAGCAGCAGCGGGAGTAGTTAAGGAAGACATTGTTGATGACAACAACACTATCTGTTCTGCTGCCATTCGTTTTGTTATATTTCTATGCGAATATGAAATGTTTAGTTTCCGATTTTATTTATCCAGCATATCCAATCAGAAAGCAACAGCTGCCTGATGAAAAGCAAGACTTTGCTAGTTTAGTCGCATATGTGTGCCACTTTTCACCTACTAATTTTGAGTGGCATTTAAAAAAGTAAAACCGAGCTGTTTGTTTACTCCCTCCGTAGGCGAAATATTGAAATTACAATTCCAAGGTTTTTTTGACTTGTTTTATCCATGTATTGAAAATTGCAATAATAAAAAGACAGAGGATAAAAACGGAAAAAAATATGAACTATAAAAACCAAAAAACTTTTTAATCTAAGACATTACAACTTCTCCGCCTATATATTAGGAACGGAGGGAGTATTAATTATTCCGCAGGAGTACAAGACACAGGTTCATGGTCAGCGACTTAGCAGTGCAGTAGAGCGGCCGATTACCCGCCAACCTGTTAATCGACTCTAACCCGGATTTTTCTTTGGAGCAAGAGCTATGACGCATAATAAGGGTGTCAACGGAAGCGGATTCGGATGAGTCAATGGAAGCATCCAGATTCGCATCCGAAATCCGAAAATTCCAAACAACATTCGAATCCGATTTGAAATCCGGACGGATATAGTATCTTTGACTTCGAATTCGTATTCGAAATTTTATCAGGATTTCGTATAATACCCGATCTGAAATCAAAAAAGTAAAAAATAACAAATAGTTAGTATTTTCAGGAGAAATTAGTATTACATGATAAAGAAAAATCAATCTAAAAATATTTCTAATTGATTTTGTATGGAGTATTGTTAGATATTTGAAAAGAAAAAGGTAAAGCAAATAAAAGTACATGAATATGCATTTTTGTAAATAGTAAAATACACATATTAACTATATAATATCGAATACGAATTAATATTGATGCATTTGTAAAAGATGGTTTTCATAATGCTGATTTTGCCATTATTATTCGGAATCATGCATGGGAGTTCATGGGGGCACTGGCATTCTCTTCCATAGTAAGAGATATTGCTCAAGCTGAAGCTGTTGTTCTTTTAGAATCTCTGAATCTAATCATGCGCAAAGGAATGCAACAAGTAATAGTTGAAGGCGATAACAAGGCCGTAGTTAGTGCTTGTAATAATGTTCAGTCTAATGTTAATTGGGAAGATATGCATCTTCTCAATGAGTGTAGGAGTGTGTTTAAATCTCTGTGTAATGTGCGCATCGTTTTTCAAAGAAGGTTCTGCAACCAAGTAACGGATAAGCTTGCTAAAGCAATTAGATCAAGTATTAGATACTTGGAATGGTGGGATGATCCACCTAGTATCCTTGCCAAAGTCCTAAGTGATGATAATTTGTAGTTCTTTGTGAGTTTGGTCTGTCACGAGTCTTGAGTCTTGTACATTTCTATCATCAATACAATATGTTGTGTTTGTTGATCAAAAAAAAAAAAAAAAACCCTCTATTAGGTAGCAGTTCCTCTGTGGGACTATAAAGACTTCTCTAGAGAGTTGGGAAGCACAGGTAGGAGATATTTTCCTTTGTGGTATTATGGGAGTAACCTATAACCTTGGTAACCTGATCACGTTCTTTTCTATTCTACAGTCCTTCTCTTCTGCAATAAGGTCATTGAAGAACTGATACGTTACATACAGGGTTGTAAGGCAACGTACGGCTGCACACGGTGTTGTAAGACCTAGTTAGCTACGGTTGTGTAAGTTTCTTTAGTGATTCTTTTCACAACTGAGGTAGAGACAAGTTGGGCATAGTTTACTTGGTTTACTTGTCAGCCCCCGCTTGTAAGTAGATTTCCGTATGACCCGGATAAATCCAAAGGAAGTCATTTTCGTATGTTAAACTGAAGAGGACAGTTCGAAACATACAATTGGTAATAGAGGTTGCAAAGCCGAAGTTGTTAGGGCATTGTCCGGTCAAACCCACTAGCGTTGGTATGTCAAGCTAGTAGTCAGTTTTAGGTGTCAAAACACAAACTTGATTTAGCCTCCTAGAGTTTAGATTTCGGAATTGGGATATAGACAAAGTAGTAGAGACCTTGAAGACGAAGACTGTGAAGACAAAGAAGACATCAATTATTCTTCATCGACAAAAGGTTAGTAGGAGTTATGACTTTTATGGAAATTCTTCTATTCTACTTATTATATCTTTCGAAATAGTCGGCTACTTTAGTAGAGATACGAATAGCGATTGAGATCGTATTCTTGTCTATATAACCATGTGTTATGTTGGTATTTGTCCCACGAATACTAAGGTTACAAGATGCGTGAGATAGATTCGATACCATGATTCGATACCATCTTTCCATAGCAATGGTTTGCTTGAAAATCACTTGTAGGATATGGGTGAATCTAAAGGAGTACTCTTGAGCAAAAGTCCAGTGGATTATAGCTGAGGGCGTATAACACGTCTAAGTACTGGCCCAGCCCAGAACTTCCAGCGGATCCAGTTAAACCCTAATTCTGAGTAACGGCGGTTTCCGAACCGGTTCGTGAACAATGACTCCGGATTTTACTCCTGAGTTCAAAAACATCGATTTGTACACGTACATGTACGTGAACCACAGATTCGATGTATCTGGCCGGAATTCAGAAGGACGGTTCCCGAAAACCCTCCACGTGGATATTCTTCTGGAATTTCATGCGGGTTAAACTCTGACTCCTTTATCTCTTAGTTGGACTTGGTTATCACGAAAATATCTTTTGTGGTCCATCTAACGATTCTCAATGTGTCAATAAGATAAAGATTATCTCTGGTCTGTTGGATATCAATCTTGAAGTGTTTTTGAGCTAACAAAACACTTGGCAACTAAATGATAAAGATTTCCAATTGAGATAAATCTAGGTTACTTTGTGTGCAAGTCAAGTAACGAGTTCGTTTTACACGGGCACTTGCTAAACTTGTGGAACAGTAACTAGTTGCTTTATTCCTAAGCAACCTATCTTATTGAGTGCTATAAATAGAGGGTTTCAGGACGAAATACCACGAGCATCAAGCATAAGTGAAGTTTCTCTGTGGAATTAATCGTAAACTCTTTTCACTTAGGTGAAAGCTTGTTGTGGTATAGTCATCCTCTATTAGGTAGCAGTTCCTCTGTGGGATTTACCTAACGACTATAAAGACTTCTCTTGAGAGTTGGGAAGCACAGGTAGGAGATTGAGACCTTAGTGGTTAAAATCGGATTAACCTGTAACCTTGGTTGCCTGATTACGTTCTTGTTTATTCTACGATCCTTCCCTTCTGCTATAAGGTCATTCAAGAACTGATACGCAACTACAAGGTTGAAAGGAAGCAACGCACGACTGCACTCGGTATTGTAAGACCTAGTTAGCTCCAGTTGTATAAGTTTCTTAAGTGATTCTTTTTATAACCGAGGTAGAGACAAGTTGGGCATACTTTACATGGTTTAGTTGTCAGCCCCCGCTTGTAAGTAGATTTTCGTATGACCTAAAGCAATCCGAAGGAAGTCACTTTGTGTATGTCAAACTGATAGAGGACAGTTCAAACATACAGTTGATAATTGAGGTTGCAAAGCCGGAATTATTGACACAAGCCTTTAACAACGGTTAAAGCAACTCCTAGGCCTGTAAATGACGTCAGCTAGGGGAATCAAGTGCGTGACGATCTGTGGGGGATCTAGAGACGTAAGGAGTGCGACAGTAGCCAATTCGCTTGGAGGGATAGAGTTGGTCTCTGCTACATCCCATACCAAAGTCAGATGGTAGACTAGTGTTTGTAGACAGTTTGTATTGTGCGGTGTTCAATCTGGACGAGGTCCCGAGGTTTTTCTACAGGTCGTAGTTTCCTCGTTAGAAAAATCTCCAGTGTCTTGTGTGCTTTACTTTCTGCATTATGTACTCTGATTATATAATTATAGCAAACACAAGAAGTACGTTATCATTAACCTGATTGTTGTCCTTAATCCATCCAAAGGATTTACCAAGACTTTTTCTTGCGTCGGACTAATCCCTTGTGATCCAAACTCAGGTTATACATATTTGGATAGTGATTTTTGAGATCGTTCAGATGTGACCATAAGACTCACGAGCCCAAACGAAAAGTTGGTAGTATTTCGGTACCCCTGCTTTTTCAGAAGTTATCAAGAAGCCTTTAACAGCGGCTAAAGCAACTCATAGGCCTGTAAATTACGTCAGCTAGGGGAACAAGTGCGTAGGATCTGTGGTGGATCCAGAGACGTAAGGAGTGCGACAGTAACCAATTCACTCGGAGGGTTAGAGTTGGTATCTGCTACATCCCAGACCGAAGTCTTATAGTAGGCTAGCGTTTGTAGACAGTTAGTACTGTGCGGTGTTCAAACTTGAGGAGGTCCTGAGGTTTTTCTACTAGATTATAGTTCCCTCATTAAAAAAATCTCTGGTATCTTGTGTGCTTTACTTTCCGCATTATATCTCTGATTATATAATTAAAGCAAACACAAGTAGTACATTATTATAACCTACAGTTAGTCCTTATTCCTTTAGAGGAATTCACCAAGATTTGTGGCGTTGGGACTGATCACTTATGATCCAACTCAGGTTATCACAGATTTGGATATTGATTTTTGAGATCGTCCATATCTTACCATAATACTCACGAGCCCAAATGAAAAGTTGGTTGTATTCCGGTACCCCTGCTTTTTCAGGGAAAACTACTCATCTCTCGCTTAGATCAATATATTTACATGAATTTCGATTTTGGGCCCTAATGAATCGTTATTGGATCATCGACGGTGATATTGTAATCATGGGTGCTTGGGTAATCCATCTTAAATTTTTTGTTACCAGTTAAAACACATCTTCTGCTGAATAGTTATTTATGGTCTTAAACCTTACATGAATGACGAAATTGTAATCTCTCAAATTGTTAACAAGTTAGGTGTTGTTATTAGTTAAAGACCTTCTGGCTGCAAACCGTCTGGGGATGATCTCGTCTTTGTTTAGTGCAATATCAATATAGAAAGGTCTACTATACAAAATCTTATTATACTATTTCAGTTGGCAACTCCACCAAATCGATTGTCTTTTTTGTTAATTACTGCAATCCTCATAATCATTGTGCCTTTTGCCATCGCTTGGCTCGTATAATTATTTTTTTAAGGAAGGACTTCAGAGAGCCCCCAACTTTTATTAATCAAATGAATACCTCGTTAAAATTGAGGTTTGAGGGAATACAAGGTGGTTTAGATAAATTGTTCCACCGATCAGTTACATTATTACGCATAGAATACTGACAAAGATCATGCGCAACAGCAGGTTTACGAACCGAAGTAAAATGGACATCATCCAAAAAGCTTCTCTCCTCCTTTATATGTAAGATGGGATATATTATACTCCATGGAATCTCGCTGGGATCTCCCAACATAGCTTTAGAGACAGTAGCAGCGTCTCCTTCAAAAATAACCTTACTAAGCTTTTATCTTCTAGCCAAATGAACACATAAGAGCAGGGCTTTTGTCTGAGCGATCAAAGGAGATGTAGCATCAAACGTCTCTGTACCACAACCTATGTGTTAGTATAAAATCTGCATAGAGACTTTATACCTAACAGCCATGAAATGATTACGACAGATTATATATATTAAGAATACAGAATTTGATGCCTAGACGATTACGAGACCAAACAGTTTGTACCGAGAGATGAATTCATATATTAATAAACAAGATGGATAACATATAATCATCGAACTATAAATTTCTGGTGATACAATACATGGGAGTTATGTACCAAAGACCAGAGGAGATACTAACCTAATCCCTCTCACACGCCTTAGGCTATAAAAAAAATTACAACCCTTACAATGGCTCTCGAGCCCTCCTTATATAGGAGGAGTCGAAGATAGATTACAGCTAATAAGACAAACGACTCAATCGTGGTGGTGTCAGACTTTGTCGAGTAAGTCGGTTACTATTCGAGATGTCTTTGAGATTCCTTGCTGTCCTCGGCGCCTTTCCCTCGATATACCCAATATTGTCTCGAGGTTCTCCCTTTTCCTGTGAAGTATTCAACTCATGGCTACTCTTTCGACATCTTCCTAACTGTCACGTCTCGTTCCTCTGTTTACAATCCAAGACTTATCTTCTCGTACCGAGAGCTTTGTAGAGCGTCCTTCGTAGCTTTTGTTGGGATTACAGCGGTAATCACACCAAGAAGTTGTCCTTTGGATTACGTAGAACTAAAGATAAAGATGCAAACACACAAAGAAGAATAACAAAGCAAGAACACAGGGATTTAATGTGGTTCGGCGTACCTACTCCATAAACAGCAACGATCAACTCTTATTGATAGAACCAATTATAAGAGACACCAACACCTGACTCTCTCTGTAACAACCAGAAGGTCTATCACCCAATTGTGTCTAACGGGCTTAACATGGATGCCTATATATAGGCTTACATAACTTGAATACCAAGGTACATAGGCAGAGGGACTTACCAAGAATATCACATCCTTGGTTTCCTAAGTTACACCACCGTGTACAACTCAAACTCCTAGCTATACTAGGAAACTCGCCAGACGAGGATGCCAGACGAGGCTGGCAGACAATACTAAGCCTAGAATACTCTAGAAACTTCGACAACTCTAACAGCTTTTACCCCCTACAGTTTTCCTGTTTCCTTCCCTAGTGTTGAAAATGCTTGGGAAGGAAATTTCTGCTTCGGAACCGTCTTCGTGACACGTGCCCCCTTGAAGTGACGTTACAGTGAAACGTTCTGCATGTTCCCGAGATTCTAGCTACCTTTTGACCTTCCAACCAGTAGCGCAGGTTTCCTTCTACAATTTAAGTTTTATTTTCTCCCTCTAAAAAAATTTGGTCCTTTCGTATTCTCCTTCCTCAGCTCCGGTTTACTGGTTCTTCCGAAACCCTAAACTCCATCTCCTGATCAAACATTCTATTATCATAATCCTCTGTCCTCCCGTGTTTTATTTCGTGTAATATCTCATAAAGGTGTGTTCTTTTTTGTTTTACTACTTTCTTGACCTTCAATCTCTCCCACCTCTGCAATTTCTGGCGCCGGCTATATCCTTACTTATCTCCGCCGTACTTTCTTTCCTTTCTCATGGCTTCTCCCTCTATAATCGATGCTCTCATCTCTAAGATGAGGAATTTAGGTTTTAAATCCGATTCTTTTGGCCTGAGGGCCGTTGATGCTCCCGGTGGCCGGCTGTCTCCAGAGCTGGTTGCGGAGTACCAATTGCAATGAGGAGAGACTTCTAATCACATCCCACCAGATTTTTGCTGGGCTGATTCCCCCATTTTAC
>JAJJMA010293206.1:0-18098 GCA_023529015.1 Papaver nudicaule
ACTTTTCAGCATCCATTTCAACACAATTCACCAACTTAACCTCTCTAAAGGTTAACGAAGTCATCCCCCTGATGTTCATGCCCGAGTAGTTAATTGTCCCTGGCAGCATTTCTATTACGTTAAAAAAGAGAACAGTAAACTTCAAATATTTCAAACAAGAAGACTATTCTTCTTTAGATTTTGAAGCCGGTAAGTTTTTTATTTTCTCCAAATTAATTTATTTGGGTTTAACCAATTTATATATATATATATATATATACATGATATGCGGTCCAACTAGAGAAATAGGGTTTCCCTTTTACTTATATATAAAGGATATTATATCTATGTAACTATACACATCTATCAATGAGATATTCTCTTTCTCCATCTTTTCTACTTCTTTACGTTATTATGCACGAGCCTTAACCCTAGAGCAGTTGCCGTTTTTTTTTTACAAAGCCTTTCACAGAGCTAAGTTTGATTTATTTTATTATTGTTTTTAAATTTTTTATCCCGTTCGTAACATAATTACTCTCTCACAATCTTTTATTCATTTATTTGCTTAGCACACGCACAATCACTAAAAGCTAAATCGGGTTTTCTACTGTTCGAGCTGTCTGTATGATCTCCTCGCTTTCTTCACAAGAGTCAGACTGCCCGATACCCCAAAGAGGTATTCCTAAACGAATCCATTTATTTCATATATATACCATGCATTGTCTCATGTGCTGAATATTCTTTTTATTTTTTTTTCCTCGGCAAATATAAAAATTAGATTGAAAGAGAAGCTTACGATAGTAAGCAACAGATATACATCCAAAAAAGAGAAAGAAAAAGCTACAAAAATGCTTAAACTTCTCTAACCAACAAAACAAACCAAAGACTAAAGACTACATATTCCTTGCGATACAAAGAGCTGACCCCAATTACACATTACATTGTCCAATTTGATTCCTTTCAGGGCTTCAACATTTCTGCACCAATAAAAAGCTTGAGACTTCACCTGTTTTATAACTTCTTTTGCGTCGAAGACGACATCTTCGAAGATGAGCTTGTTCCTATGCGTCCAAATTGTCCAAGTGATGGCAGCCGGAAGAACTTTCCATAAAACTAAGCCAAGTGAGCTGAATATTCTTTTTATATGATGTTGACTTGAATCACATGATGTTATGACATATGCTTGGTAATTAATTTGTCCTATTTGATATCCATGTTTTTTTAGAATCTTATGCTAGACTAAGCCAAATTAAGTCAGGGAGAGACTATCCCATATCCAAGAATAGTTTTGTGTTTACTTGGTAAAATCATCATCCGTAGTAGAAACGGCAAAAGCTACTGATTATTTAGGTTTTCTTTCGTGTTTTCAATAAGTTTAAATTAGGAAGTCGCATAACAGGACGACACCTCTTCTGACCACATGGGCCTGTGTCATAAAGCGGTCACTGGCCCTGTACAGCTGCTGAACATACCCACCTATCCGTTTTCAGTTGACTGGACCTCCACCTAGTCCGATCCCGTTCCCGGTTAGTCGGATCCCGTCCCCGGTCCAGCCTTTGGTTATTTGGTATGTCATAACTGTGGCTTTTGGTTATTCAGTTTGGGCCCAGTTTGGGCCCAGTTTGATGTAAGTCAACATAACCGAGCCCAATTTGGTTGGTTAGAGCCCAGTTTGGTTGGTTTGTTTAGAGCAAGCACTATGGTTCTCTATTTGGGAGAACTTCTCTATTGAATAGAGAAATGCAACCACTATGGTGCAAAATTTCTCTATTCAATAGAGAAATAAGTTGGCTTTGCTATTGCCTGCTACGGATCCGTAGCAGGCAATAGCAAAGCCGAAGCGAGACGGAAATCCGATTCCCGCAGGGCGGAAATCCAATTTCCGCCAAAAACTTTTAACGGAAATCCGATTTCCGCCCACAAGTCACGCGGAAATCCAATTTCCGTCCCATAAATAATACCGTTTGACCTTTTTTTCCTTACACCCCCTCTACACCTCAACATCCAACCATCCATCTTTCTATTTTTTCATGACCGTCAGATCCCCAACGACTCTTTTTTTCAAAATTCAAAAAAATAGCCGTTGGGATCTCTTCTATATAAGAAAATTCACTCTCTTTGACAAATCCACCCCAATCAATCTTGTTTCTATTGATTCTTTATTTCTCCCTTCAAATTTTCAAATTTTTTTCATCACCAAATCAAAATGGCGACCAATTACAGCAAGTTAGAAGATCTAGCAATTACTTACTCTTTCATTCGTTGCCGAATGAATGGTATGGTGGGAGAAGTGGAACCTTGGCAACCGGCGTTTTGGATTCGTGTTTTTGATGTGTTCGTGAGAGTTTCAAACAATCCAAATGGTAGAGATAGAAAAAGAATTAGAAGGCGATGGAACCGCATTAGTGGAGACATCTCCGAGTTTTGTCGAATTATGAGAGCTATGTACCAAACAAATACAAATGCGTCACCCGAAGAATTGGTCACTCTATCTCTTGCTCGATATTATGAGCTCAATAACCGGGCATTCGTGTTTGGTGAATGTTAAAGATCGAGGATTTACAATGATGTGTTATTAAATGTTAAGAGCAACGTGATGGAATCTATTTGGCAAGATATTAGTAGTTTTTTTTTCATCTTTGCAATGTAGTCATGTACCAATCAAGTTAGCAAAATAAAAAGTACTGATATTAATTCCAAGTTTCAAGTTAGCAAATAATAAGTTTTCAATAGATTACAACTAAACTAAAAATCTCGAGCATTCGGGTTGTTGAGCAATCCAGTGAATCCTACTCCCTCACCCTCAGCCATGTCCCAGTCAGCATTCGGGTTAGTAGTAGTAGTACTTTGTGGCCAAGGTGGCCAAGTTGGTTGCACATATTGTTCAGTTTGTTGCACAAATTGCTGGCTCCGATATTGAGATAAAGGAAATTGTTGGTAATCATGCGAACCCTGAGAAGTCGTAGGTGCTTCTTGGGGTCGATAAAAATCTCCGGGTGGAGTTTCCCTAACAAAACTGCTGGTATTACTGCTGGTACTTGCACTCTCATAGAACGGATGATAAGCTTCCCCAGGACCAATGTAAGGTAGCTCCCGACGAACTGAACTAGAGCTAGAAGATCCCTCCATTTGATGGTGGAGGTCCGCTATATGGTCATACATAAAACTGTTCAGTGCATCATACTTGTTGGCGAGATGCTGACTATACTTGCACCATTGTTCCTGTTTCATGACCCCAATCGTATTATAGCATTTTGATATGAATAAAAAGAAAATATCGCAATTCAAACATAAAGTAGTATTTATATTTATACTTACCGCTGTACCCACAGACGCATCATATTGGTGTACCTCCTTCATGTACTCCTCGCCTAGCATTCTTTTCATTGCTCTACCATCATTGCCATAAATGACAGCATAAGGCGGCTCCTCAATTGGAAACCGTGGATGGAGAGTTGAAATATACTCTGGAACATATGTACATTGAGTAAGGCTCGGTTGATCGCGAATTGGAGGTTCCACACGCGCAACATAGACATTCCCAGCATGCACAACTGAGGGCAAATAAGGTCCAATAGAATGGCTATTCCACCATTCATAAAACTCATCTTCTGTGGTCTCGCAGTAGTGAAAAGTACTGTGTCCACCACCCACATAATTTCCCATTAATTCTGAGGTACCACTCAATTTTGGCGGTGGATCAATGGGAATTACTACGTTTCCCTGAGTCTGACGAAGACATCGTTCCCCTAGGTACATGAAGTATTCTCGGTCGATCGGATCATAAAACGAACATCGTTGAAGGGAAAACCTTCTAGCCTCTACAACATCTCCAATCCCATAGTGGCTACTACGATTCCACGGCAGCCATGTGATACTACGTTGATCGATAGAATCCAAATGGTTCCGAGCCAATAACAAAGAGTGAGGACCGGTATTACTACTTTGTGATCTAGTACCCTTCTTCATATGTCCCTTGTCACATAATTTTAAAGCAGGGAAGAAATCGGGATTACTTTGACCCTCGTCTGTATTTGGCTTCAATACAGGTATATACGACCAAAACCAAGGCTGCAAAAACACGAAGAAAAAAATATCAATGATAAGAAGCGTTCAAGTTTGTTGTTGTATAAACGGGAAATGTTTACGTACCAATAAAATGTACCAGAAGCATTCCAATTCGCCGGACTTCTTGTGTGTGACCACATTATCCAATGCGGAATACAACCTTCCCATTATTGCTTGACCCCAATCGTAAGTGTTTACCTTTTCCAAATCAACCAGTAATCTAAGCCAACTTAACAGAGCAACATCATTCTTGTTTGGAAACAAAACATTGCCGATCACCCACAACAGAAACATCCGAGCAACGTTCTTCACATCAGAATCTTCCCATTGATCTAAGGGGGTCTCTTTCCATGTCAAAATGTAGTTTTTGATCACACTCAACTTAATCCCAGATTTTTTGGTTAACACATTCCTAACATAGTCTCTAGTTTCATCATCAGTAACCACATAATATCCTTCTTGATTAACCTGCGGACCTGTTCGTTGTTCTTCTTGCACGGTGTTATCTCTATCTTTTTTCTTTGGTGGTTTTACCAACGGAAGTAGAAAATCAGTGTATATATGGCCAAATTCTGCCCAATCCTTAGCTTTGAAATCGATCAAATCAATAAGTTCACCCCTTCCAACAGCTATACATGTAAGCATAGTAAAATCCCAAGGAGTCAACCCAATTTCAAATCTAGGAGCATGAAAGGTATGCGTGGTGTACCACCATCTCTCAGCAATGGCGCTTACCAATCTACTATCAGCACTCCCTGGATACTCTACTTCAAATATCCTGCCAAACCCACAATTATCGACGATTCTCTTACATTCCGAATGTCGACTTACAATTTTGTATAGCTCAGGAAGACCAGCTGCGCTACCTCGGGTATTGATTTGACCCTTGTCTGCTTCCGTAGGAAGTTTTCTAATATGCCTATTAAAGTGCTTCGACGATACGATTGTAGTTGCATCTATAGTAGGGATCATGTTGAACAACAATTCAATCCTACAATGCATAAGAGCAACATCAAATGCAATACAATCAACAATTGATGATCAAATTACAATATATATTCATTCTCAATCCTACAATGCATGCATATAATCATCAAATTCAAGCCATTTCAACATTTCAAGCAATTTCAACCTAAATCAATAACAATCACCAATCATATATAAGAAACTATGATATATGTATGTTAGCAGAACATCAAAGAGTTGATTTGGTTGCATTTAATCATTCAAATACGTTCAAAATCATGATCAAACGAAAAAAAAACCAATTTAAAACCCTAGAATGAAGAACTCACCTTTATCAAAATTTCTTGATGAAAATTGAAATTGATTGCTTCTATATAACCTTCCTTGATTAGTGAACGCACCCTTTTGATTTCGTGGGTTAATTTGACTCCAAACTGATCAAAATTGAAATTTTGTGGGAGAAGAAGAAGAGAAAACGAGGAAGAAGAGAAACTCAAATGAGCAGCAGGTCGCAGGTTTTCTGTCTAAAAACCTCTTTTTTACGGAAATCGGATTTCCGCAGGTCAAAAGTCAAGCTTTGACTGCGCGGAAATCCGATTTCCGCAGAATTTTTTTTACGGAAATCGGATTTCCGCCCAAAAAATCTGCGGAAATCCAATTTCCGTCTCCAAATAGCTAAGACCACCGTGGTTGCCATTTTTTCGCCATTTCCGCCTTTCCCTTTCTCTATTCAATAGAGAAGGCTTAGGCAACCATAGTGCTTGCTCTTAGGATTTGGCCTAAATTTGCGTATGTCCGTTCTGTTTTTAGATATACGTACGAAGTCAGAACCAAATCATGTTTTGGTCCCCTGTTTGGTCTTGTCCTATACTTGCACGGTTAACCAATATATTTGTTTGTTACCACCACAGTTAACCTTAATATGTGTATGTGCTTATTTGCTTAGTGGACCTTTATATTATATATTTTTATTTTGCTCTTATTTATTTTTTTAATATGAGCATGAGCACGTGTTTTCCATTTCATATCGCATCGTCAGATGTCCGATTTAGCGAAACATGTGGCTAGTAAGCTGAACCCGTGCCTTGGGCCTTATGGGAGTTACCAGCTGAACCACCACAAGCCTTAGCCTAGTACCGAAAAAGACTAGTTTAACTATGTCTGAGGTATATTTTGCTAAAGTAACCCAAGCCTACCTGAGAATTAGTGGAACCTGCATGCATGTAGTTGAACATAGACACTTGACCACTAGGTTGACTTAAGCATTTCATTTTATGCTATGTTGTGAAACCTTTTGGTGTACAAATTGTGTTTATCATGCTTGCCTTTGATTTGGTTTGCTAGTATTTACACCATGCTTTGGTTTGCTAGTCTATGATACCATGCTAGGCTTTGATTTGACTGGCTAGTCTGTTACACCATGATTTGGTTTGCAAGTCATGAGAGTAATCGATCATTCTGGATCCCCGTATAGTAATTCGATCCTACCAGACCTACACGTAGTAGTCCAGCCCGAGTTGCTATACCCAACAAGTTCTCGTAGTGGTTAGTACGAGCTTTTCACAGACTATTGTTACAACCCATTGGTTCAGTCCACAGGGCATGTAGGCCCTATGCCCATTTGTACACAAGCTCACCCTATTGGGCTAGTTCATACGTTCAAATGGGCCTCCATTATGTTACAGTTGTTGTGCCCACATACTTTGTTTGTAGCAAGGCCTCCAAAATTATACGGTCAAAGTAGGGCCTCAAGTAGTTTAGTTTTCTGGGCTACCACTATCGGACTGCAACATTATTTTGCCTATATTAGTTTTGTATGAGATACAAAACTTTCCTACATGAAGCACTGATTATAGTAAACACTCGGTTGACTGCTTGCTTCTCTCGTATGTTTACTTTTTCTGATATCATGTGCTTGGTTACTATTTGTACATATTAGTTGTTTATTTTCGATCAATGTTATATGTACTTTTTAAATGTCTAGCTGATAGTGGAACCACCAACACTATCTTCAGAAATAGGCAATTGTTTGTTGACTCGAACATTTTACAATACCTCTGTGACTACGATGATTGGATCATCTCAAGTTATTATTGGGCTACGTAATGCTCAATTATTGTTGCCAAATAGCAAAACGATTAAAGTCACAAAAAGCTCTATATGCACCTAGAGCTAAATCTCACCTTGTTGAGTTTCAAGGATATCCATGCAAGCAGTTATCCTTAGGAAACCAAATGTGAAAATGGAATTAAATAATATTATCTCTAATGCAAAAAAACGCATTTAGAGAAATTAATGAGTCACTCTAGTGGTTTGTACACCACTAAGGATTGTCGAATCCCATGTTTTTTTACCAAGAACTGTTGAAAACTGACTCTTACAAGCTTTGGCACGACCGATTGGGGACACCCAAGTCGTTATATGATGATCTGTGTTTTCAAAGAACTCACACATACATCCATTTTATAGATTGTTACATTGCAGAGTAACATTGTGCTATTTAAAGTAACGGATGCACAATTTTTGCCTTCTAAAGTAAGTGAAGTGCAATCTTCGCCTTCTAAAGTAATTGAAGGGTATTTTTCTCCCATGTTGTCCTTGTCGAAGGCACATCACTCAATTTTCCAAAGCTTGCTCTTTAAGCAAAGACAGGATCGAGACCATCCTATGCTAAAGATATCAAAGAAAACATTCCATTTTTACAAAAAATACAAGGTGATATTTGTGGACCTTTACTGCCAGAATGTGGACCATTCATGTATTTTATGGTTCTGGTTGATTCTTTTGCCCACAAGAAATGCTGCATTTGCAATGCTCCCAGCACATACTATACGTTTAAGGGCTCACCACCCTGATTATCTAATTAAGTCTATCAGACTTGACAATGCTGGAGAATTCACATTTAAAGGATTTTATGTCCAATGAAATTGACATAGAGCATCTCGTACCCCATAAAAACTCAAAATGGTCTCGCAGAGGCTACCATCAAAAGGTCTGGATGATAGCTAGGGCACTGGTTATGCGCTACAACCTGCCTGTTAGTGCTTGAAGGTACGTCATATTGCAAGCAGCCTTACCTATTTTCTTTATACCCACAGCTGCTAGCCAACCATTTCATGCGTACCAGTTGGTAACTGGATATGAGCCTGATATTTTGTATTTACACATATTTACGCATTTTTGGTTGTGTGGCATATGTGCCTATTACGCCCCCACAGCGTACTAAGATGGGTAAATAAAGACGAATAAATATTAATGTTGGTCCGCTAATTTGAACCTTGACAGGCGATCTCTTTACCGCTAGATTTGCGGATTGTCACTTTGATGAGACAAATTTCTCGTCGTTAGGGAGAGGTAAGGAAAAGGATTACCCAAGGGAACAACATGAATTGTCATGGTGTGTTTCCCACATTGTCTCATCTTGATCCCCGCACTTCATGATGTGAAATTGAAGTGAAAAGAATTATCGATATTCGAAAATGGCTGTTTTAATTGCCTGGTGCATTTACTGATATCACTAAAGTGACGAGATCACGAATACCAACTGCAAACGTGCCTGCAAGGTTAGAAATCCTTAAGTAAGGAAATACACCATAAATTAAGGTGTTGCAACTACATTTTGTGGAAGTGTGGTTGAGGCTGTGGCTCCATCAAGAAAGTTTGAGAGACCACCAGGTTCGATTAATACTCACCTAGAAAGAAAGAGGTTGAGTATGGATCAGTCTACTATTTATGTCATCTGAAATTATCTCATAATATTGTCTCTAAATATGTCCATGAATCAAACTGGAGGACGCTCCGAAGTTTTAAATGATTTTAGAGAACAATGAAATCCCGTTGGATTATGAGAATGCACATGAGTCAAGTAAAGGATCATGCATGCATAGTGATGATATAATTCATACATAGTTGTTCCAGAAGTAGAGCACCGAGATCGAACCATGCTTTATGTTGATTAAATAGAGCATATTGGCCTACGCAATCCAGGAAGAACTAAGTTCTTTGACAAATATACAGGTATTTGGTATGGTAGTGCTAACCACCAAGTGTAAATCCTGAGGGACATATATTATTATTTGTCGCAAAACGTAGTGAGAATAATGAAGTCTCAAAATACAAAGACTCGCCTTGTGGCGCGAGGTTTCTCACAAACCCCTGGATCGCTTATAAAGTTTTTACTAGTCTCAGAAAGACTTGAAATTCAGTTTATTGATGTGGTTATATCATATCTCTATGGGGATCTTGATTCAGAGATATTTATGAAAGTGTCAAATGACCTTACATTGCCCAAATCAAGTAACTCTAAATCACGGAGTGCGTTTGAAATTCAATTGAAACGCTCGATTTACGGATTAAAACAATCCGGGCGGATGTGGTATACCCGTCAAAGTGATTATTTGATTGGGAAGGGATATATAGTTAATGTACCCCTGCGTATTTAAAGAAAACGAGTTCCGGATTTGCAATTCTAGCTGTCTATGTCGATGAAATGATGAACATAGTAGGCACTCTCGACGAAGTAAGAGGAACCACGAGCTGGTTGAAATCCGATTTTAAGATAAAAGATCTTGGGAAAACTCGGATGTGTCTACATCGAGTTTGTGAAATTTTAATCCACCAGTCTGCATATGTCCAAATGATACTCAGGCATATTGATATGGACAATGTGCATCCGGCTAGCACTCCCATGATTGTTCGAAGTTAAAATGTACATAAATATCCATTTCGTCCAAAGAAAGGTGACGAAGATGAGTTGGGAACCAATATCCCCATTTAAGTGCAATAGGCGCATTATTGCACGTAACACAATGTACTCGACCAAATTATCTCGTTCTCAATGAACTTGTTAGTTGAATATATCTTAGCGCCAATGCAGGGTCATTGGAATGATATCAAGAATATCTTTAGACGCCTAAAAGGTACCATTGACATGGGTTTGTTTTATCCCTATGAAAACGCTAGAAGACTTTCTAATGTAATTGCAACTTCTTACACTGAAACCCCAGATAATATTTTGGTTGGTTTTGCTGATGATGGGTACCTCTCCGCCCACATAACGGTCGATCCCAAACAGGATATTTGTTTATCTTGGAGTTTGACCAAGAAAACCCTAGTGTCTACCTCCATGAACCACTCTGAGATCATTATCCTACATAAGATGGTTCGTAAGTGTATATGACTAAGGTCTATCATTACACCTATTTGAGGGACGTGTGGTTTGAGTTCTACCACTGAAGAGCCAACTTGCATTTCCGAATATAATGCAGCTTGCATCAAATAAAATCAAGCAAGGGTATATAAATGGTGATAACACATCATATATATATCACCGATGTTATTTTACAATCAGCAACAACAGTGTCTTCTGAAACCGTGGAAGAATTATTTACTAATTCATTTACTAAGTCCACATTTGAAGAACATGTGAGAAGTATATTACTAAAAGAAACTATCTGAACTCCCATGATTCCATGTGAAAGGTATAAGACTAAAATAATTGTCTGATTCCCTTGATTGCATAACTGCAGAGGACTAAGAACTTGTCTAACTGCATTGGACTAAAGGAAGTGTCCTACAGTATTGGACTAAAGAAATTGTCCAAACTCCCATGATTGTATTGGACTAGAGAAATTATCCAGCGTCAGGGGGAGCATCTAGTGGTACGTTGTACTCTTTTTCCCTTCACTGAGGTTACTTTTTCCCGCTGGGTTTTGTTACTCAGCAAGGTTTTTAATGAGACAACTGCAATACCAGAAGTGCAATAAAAAATTTATTGAATATGAAGGAACAATATATAATTTGTTCATTGACGAAAGTAATCAAGGGGAGACATGGTGGACTCATAAGTCATCATCTATATTCACTTTCGAAAAGCTCATGACTAGTGAAACTGTTTAGAGACTACCCGGAATGAAATCAGGGGGAGATGCCGACATCAGGGGGGGATCCAAGGATATGATGTCGACATATTTTGATTCGAAATGTGAACTTGTGTTGTACTATTTTTTTCCTTCGATCGAGATTTTTTTTTCCCACAGGGTTTTGTTACTCGACAAGGTTTTTAACGAGACAACAACAACAACTACACTTGGCGTATATGTTGAATGCTGAAGACTTGACAATTGGATTGATATTACTGAACTGCATCAAGCGAAACAACTTCCAGAAAGAAGCGAGAGCGTTATTCAACATCATCATCAACAAAGGCGTACTTCTGGACTTATCGCGTTGTACTCTTTTCCCTTCGTCAAGGTTTTGTCCCAATGGGTTTTCCTTATCAAGGTTTTAACGAGGCAACATATGCGAGTCCAACTCTGTTATAAGTATTCTTAAGATTGTACTCTTTTTCCTTAGTTCAGGCTTTATCCCTTTGGGTTTTCCTAACAAGGTTTTAATGAGGCATGACTTAGACACAGTGGTCATCGACGAGAGAGCTACATTTGAAAAACTACATTTGAAGCTACAAGAGAAGTCACCGACCAACTCTAATAGAAAGAAGCTTACCAAGACTCAAGAAGTTGTACTCTTTCTATTTTCAAGGTTTTGTCCCACCGGGTTTTTCCTTGTCAAGTTTTTAGTGAAGCAACACATTTGGAGTTTTACTTTTGAACCGCACAAGGGGGAGTGTTGTAGGGCTTATGGCCCATGGATGTGCGGTCCAACTAGAGAAATAGGGTTTCCCCTTTACTTGTATATAAAGGATACTATATCTATGTAACTATACACATCTATCAATGAGATATTCTCTTTCTCCATCTTTTCTACTTCTTATATATATATTTTAATTTGGGAAGACTTTTAGATTACACAACTTAGTAACTAGATGACCGCTGCCACAGTGGATGGGTCGTCCGTCTGAAGAAAGCGACGAAAAAACAAAGAATTTGTAAAGCCAAAAAAGATGTAAGCAAAACAAATGTTCAGACAAATTTGCATAACAAAATTCGTATTCAGTTAAAAATATTTAGAATTTTTTGACAATTTTATGTATAGTATAATTTCCACTCCTCTTGCACAATGAGTGGGTCCATTTTCCTAGGTATCCAACTTGCCGGAATGACAAGTGATTGAAGGAGATACAACCGACCAACTCTACGCCCTATCACAACTAGCCTCCCGGTTTTGAGATCATGTATAGCACAACCAAAAGGAAAGAGAAATGTGTTATAACCTTTATCACATAATTGACCAGCTGAGATAAGATTCATTGTAATTTTTGGTACAAGAAACACATCTGGTACACGCAGATTATTTGAATTGTTGACTAATCCAATGTGACTTGCAATTACTGCTGATCCATCAGCAGTATGAATCTTAGGAGTGATGACATGATGAAGAATTTCAAAGAACTTTGAATTAAAAGTCATATAGTTTGATGCTCCTGAGTCGAGAAACCATCCAGTTGAATAAATACATGAGGAGATAGAAAAATCAGATGCAACTATGGGATTGTTACCAATTGAGAGTGCTTGTTTAATCATCTCTTGTATATCAGTAAGGTTTGGTGCAGATGCAACAGAACTACCACCAGGTACAACTAATGCAGATGAGTTTGATGTTGATGCATATGGAGTAGGTGCAGGAGAGACTGGAGCTGCAGTGAATCTGGTTGGTGCACTGAATTTGTTTGCTCCATTAACGTTGATTCTTCTCATGTTTCTTGAGGTTGGTGAGGTACAAAATCTGGATGAGTGACCAAGTTCCTTGCAATAGCCACACTGAGTTGTGGGTGTGTCTGGTATTGTTACAGCTGGTGATGGATTAGCAGATGGGAGATTGCAGTTCCTTGCAAAGTGTCCAAGAGTCTTGCAATTATGACACTGAACTTGAGACATATCACGTTGTACTGGAGCATTGGAGTTTCTTGAAAAGTTAGAATTTGGACGTGAAGGCATAGCAGACACTCCTGACATCTCTGGTGTGATTCTTTTTCTTGTTTCTTCTGTAATAAGTTCAGACAGAGCAACAGTTGGAAGGACAGATGCCCTGACATACTCAAACTCATCACGTAATGCCATCAGAAATTGAACTAGACGTGTTTTTTCTCTATATTTCTGCCACAGTTCCAAATCTACGGTCCTTATTGGTTCCATGAGTGCTAATTGATTCCATATTAAAGACATCTCAGAGTGAAAGTCAGAAACAGACTGATCATGTGATTGTTTCATGGATCTAATATCTTGTTCAAGTTTATATCTCTGAGCAAAGTTGACTTGAGTGTACCTTTTTGAAGAAAATCCCATGCACCTTTGGCTACCTCAAAGCTGGTGAGTTGCATGCTTATAGATGGAATAACCGTGTTTCCAATCCGAGAGAGAATCTTGTGATTGTTAATCTCCCTTTCTTCTTTTGGATCCTTTGATGTTGTTTCTTTTTCTTTTCCATCAGTTGTTGTGCTACCAGATTTGCTTGTTTTAGGATCTTTTTCTGTACCATCAACATACTTCCACATACTTTTTCCTTTAAGAAAACTCCTCATGAGAAAAGACCAATGATTGTAGTTAGTTCCATCTAACCTAACAGTCATAGGTTGAAAATCTTCACTTGACATGATTACTATGTTTCTGATTCTAGGGTTTACAAAAAAGAAAAGATTTTGATCAGCTTGAGACAATGGCTAATGTTTCTCAGAATTGTATTGCAGCGGAAAACTGGTTGTCAGATCTTTCCTAGCTCTGATGCCATGTTAAAACATGAGCATCGAGAAGGTTTTCTAAATGTTGTGGAAATCTTTCTGTGTATTCCATTTAATGGGCAAAGCCTTATTTATACAAAGTGTACATAGAAGATAAACCCTAGGAAAATATACATAGGAGAGTGATAACTACCAAGGTATCAAGATAAAGATAACTACAAGGTAACAAGATAAAAATAACTACAAGATAAAGATAACTACAAGGTAACAAGATAACTACAAAATATATACAAGAAGATAATTGGGCCGACCGACCGGAGGGCCCAAAGGGCCCGAAGGGAGGGAGGATCTTTATAGGACACTTAGATGTAAATTGTGAGTGACGCAAAATTGAAATCAATTTTCAATTTCACCTCAATTTAGCTCAATTGAACCCCAATTGATTGTTTTTTTTCCAATTTTTTTTGATAACCAAGTAATACTAATCCCAAATTATTGTTCAAGCAAACAAAAATGATAAAATTCGAAAGAATTTGTCTTGAATTGAAATTTTCAAATTCACCTCAATTCGGCCAATTGAACGCCAATTGATTGTTTTTTTCCAATTTTTTTTTGATAATCAAGTACTACTAATCCTAATTATTGTTCAAGCAAAAGAAAAATGATCAAATTGGAAAGAATTCGTCTTGAATTGAAAATTTTCAGTTTCACCTCAATTTGGCCAATTGAAACCCAATTGATTGTTTTCTTACCAATTTTTTTGGATAATCAAGTAATACCAATCCCCAACTATTGTTAAATATCCAATTGGAACGAATTCGTGTTAATTGAACTAAAATCGAATTCGGTCGGCCCTCCACCGCGATTTTCAGAGGTTATCTAGTATAATATCAAAAAAGATATTATAGTATCTTAACAGAACTCATATGCGGTTAAAGAAATTCGCTAAACTGAGGAGGATCTGTATACATGTCTGGACTCTGGTGATTTCCCTGCATGATTATTTTCTTAAAATTGCTGATAAAACTTAAAAAGTCTATTTTATGGCATCTTGATTTACTATTTTATTTTGGTCTTTAGACGACGACATTTTGATCGTGTTGGTATTGTTTTGAATTGTAGCCAAGGGCCTTCTATCAGTTTGCGACGGACCACTCTGACGCATGGTCATCTTGTCAAGAGCTCTGTTCTATGGAATTCTGTTGCTACTTCAGCAAGGAAGACACTTGGGCTGTACCAACTCTTCCCTTGTGAGTCTCACATGACGGGGGACTGTAATTGCTTGACCCATTTTCTTTTTTGCATTCCCTGATGATGTCTGAATCTATGGGATTTATGATTGGTGTCTGTGCGAAAAATGGTGTCACCAGTACCGGAAGGGGTATTCTCCGTTAAATATGTGAAGTGATTGTACGGGAATAAATTCTCATACAAATCACGAATATTGCTGATGATAATATAAAACATGCATAAACACGAAAATAAAGAAGACACAGATTTTACGTGGTTCGACACTGTTGTGTCTACATCCACGGGTGAATCCCCTTGGGGAGTGATATTTTATTGATTATCAGGGTACAACGAATTTAGGGTTTTGGAAGGGAGGAGAAAGATTTCTAGGGTTGCCATCTTGTGGCTGATTTC
This sequence comes from Papaver nudicaule, assembly GCA_023529015.1. NCBI lineage: Eukaryota > Viridiplantae > Streptophyta > Magnoliopsida > Ranunculales > Papaveraceae > Papaver > Papaver nudicaule. The sequence goes on from JAJJMA010293206.1 coordinate 15,293, forward strand.
TGTATGGTGGAGTTGGGATCCTTTTCTTGGCCTTTGTCCCCTCTATATATATAGTTACAAATATCAATTCTACCCTAATTATGATTCTACAAGTAACTTGGGCAGCAAGGCTTCTGGAAACTTCTGGAACCTTCCTCTAGCTCTCCAAAAGCGGTTCTGGCCCAGTCTGTGCGGAATAGTTGACTTGACTGACAGTTGACTCTGGCTTTGACCGACAGTTGACTTTGACCAACTTTGACCGACAGTTGACTTTGACCAAATTCGGTCAACTGTTGATTTTGGCCCTCCTTGACCAGCGGCTGACTTCGACCAACTCTGGTCAACGGTTGACTTTGACCACCTTTGACCAGCGGTTGACTTCCCTCCATTGACTGTAGACAATACGGGCTGCTGGACTGGGCTGGCAGGATGAATGGCAGGTTGACTAACTGGGCTGGCAGTTTGAGCTTATAGCTAGGCGGTCTCCAAAAAGGGTATTCTGGTCCAAACTGTGGCAATTTTAGCCATGGTACAAACATCGCCCCCTCTTAACCCCCAACTTGTTGGGGGTTAAGAAATTAAATGTTTTCTTCTGTTTGTCGTATGATGATGCAATTCGCCCCCAAGTGCGAAAAATCATTGTTATAGAGAAATGTTGCTTGCCTCCACAATCTGTGGAAGAAACTTCAAAGACGCCCCCAACTGCGGTCTGTCTTTGCTGCTGTGATAAGTATCATCTCTAAGAAATATTCATCTCCAAGGCTTGAGATGTCACAAGTGTCGCCCCCAAGCTAGGTCGCAGTGTTTGTGATGAAACTGAATCTCCACTAGTTGCGGGTAGAACTGGACTGAATTGTCTGCAGTCAGATGTAACATGACCGGCTTGAGTTGGAGCTGAAACTGCACTGCCTTCATTTGCAGTAGTTAAAACGGAAACTGGACTGCTAGGAGCCGAGCCTCCAATGGCAGCAGTTGAAACTGTATACTTGACTGTCAGGAGTCGACCCTCACTGACTGCAGTTAAAAACTGAAACTGACTGCCAGGAGCCGAGCCTCCACTGGCAGCAGTTGAAACGAAAACTGGGCTGCCATGAGTTGACCCTCACTGGCAGCAATAGAATTGAAAATTGGAGTGTCAGGAGTCGACTCTCACTGACAGCAGTTGAATTTGAAAACTGGAGGCCCTTAGGCAACCCTCTACTGGACCATGCCTAGTGGACTCCCGTTGATGAAACTGCACTTCCAAGAGGCCCTTAGCCAACACCTTGGTGGCAGTTGAATTTGAAACAGTACCGCCAGGCGACCCTTGGGTCACATCTGGTGGACTTCAGTTGATGAAACTGCACTTCCAGGCGGCCCTTAGGCAACACCTTGGTGGCAGTTGAATTTGAAACAGTATCGCCAGGCGACCCTTGGGTCACATCTGGCGGACTCCTGTTGATGCAACTGCACTTCCAGGCGGCCCTTAGGCAACGCCTTGGTGGCAGTTGAATTTGGAACAATACCGTCAGGCGACCCTTGGGTCACATCTGGCGGACTCCTGTTAATGCAACTGCACTTCCAGGCGGCCCTTAGGCAACGCCTTGGTGGCAGTTGAATTGGGAACAGTACCGCCCGGCGACCCTTGGGTCACATCTGGCGGACTCCTGTTGATGCAACTGTACTTCCAGGCGGCCCTTAGGCAACGCCTTGGTGGCAGTTGAATTTGGAACAATACCGCCAGGCGACCCTTGGGTCACATCTGGCGGACTCCTGTTGAGCAAAATATAGTATTTGGGTACCTTTATTGCTCTACTTAGCCAATAAAAGGGGTGCCAAAATACTAGGGTACGAACATCGCCCCCTCTTAACCTCTAACTTGTTAGGGGTTAAGAAGTTCGGGTTCTACCCATCACAGAATCCTGTTGACGGTAACTCGCCCCCAAGCCTGTAGCTTGGAGCAGTTAATCTACCCGCCCCCAAGTATATTGTTCGTACTAGGAAGTCTACATACCCCAAGCAACAGTCATCATTGCTGCTGATGGAGTCATGTAACTGAACCTCAACACTAATGTGGTTCGGCTCAAAGTTGGCAAGGGTGCACTCCTTCCAACAGTAGCACGCACACACAAGTTATGATGCAAGTTTTGTGTTGTCTTGAACTACATAGGTGGCCAGCCTATGTACAAGATTGCACAGAATGTGGTTTTCACCATTGAAACTATATAATAGAAAAAAGAGAATTGTACCTGCATAATGATCAAAATATAATATAAAAATATACATACCTCAGATAGGCGTTGGAAGTGCAGATGACGTAATAGTTTAGGTCAAATTCCAAGTTATTTTGAACTGTAGCTGGTTGTAGATCAAAATCCAACAAAGAAAACTGCACTGTCATGAGGCGGGCCAGATACTGCAACCGTTTTTCTCGAATTATGGAACCAGATATCACCTAAAAGCAAAAACTGCACTGTCATGAGGCGGGCCACCACTGACAACAGTTGAAACTGGAAAAACTGCTCTGCCCGGAATCTGTACTCTAGTGGCAGCAACTAATTGACTGACAGTAGTTGAAACTGGAAATAGTGCTATCAAGAGTCGATCCTCACTAGCAGCGGCTGAAAATTGAAAACTTGACTGCCAGGAGTCGACCCTCATTGGCAGCAGTTGAAATTGAAAACTGGACTGCCTGGAGTTGAGCCTCGACTGGCAGCAGTAAAATAGAAACTTGACTGCCAGGAGTCGAACCTCACTGGCAGTAGTTGAAATTGAAAACTGGACTGCCAGGAGTCGACCCTCTGGCAGCAGTTGAAATTTAAAACTGGACTGCCAGGAGTTGAGCCTC
>JAJJMA010293222.1:0-10320 GCA_023529015.1 Papaver nudicaule
TAATACTGTACCATAGAACTGGCTATCATATGGACAGTTTTTGTTCGAAACATCAGTTGCAGCTAATGTGATATACGAATGATAGCTGCCTTTTGAGGTGTTAACTTCAAATCTCTTAGGTCTACCAGTTAGATGGTTGCAATGAGAAATACTCCTGTTTTCTTTTGATCGATGAGAAGTACTAGTTATTTCTAATTGCAATGAGAAACACTACTGTTCTTTTAATCTCATTAGTGTGCCTAAAATTATCTTTTGAAGTCCTGTTGGAGAGCTGCATTTGTCGATCACAAATTAGTCTTCAACGTTAACTTTGGAGAACTAGAACAACGTTCAGACAGATGGACGGATTCTTCGGCTTGAACCAATCTCAAGATAAGCCAATGTGTAAAATAATTAGTCCCACATTTGGTTAAGGCAGATCCGACGATTTTGTATATAATGTATTAGGGTTGCAATACAAATCACCAATTGGCAGTGGATTGGATGCTCAGAGAATAGTCCTACATGGGCTATTAGCAAAACTCAAACTTTGGATGATAAAATATTTGCAAGGCCAGTGCATTCATGGGGGATAGCACAGCCCTGATCCTAATAGTCCTACATGGGCTATAAGCAAACACACACAGAAAAAAATTGATGATGGGAGATGTTGAGCCTCTCCATCCACTGCTGATTGGTTTTTAAATTTCAAGTAACCGTGGATGGTTTGGCATCAACTTTCGCCATCAAATGTACATTTTTCCTGCTATCTCTTAATGCTTTCATCAATGAGGGAGCAATTGAAGATACATAATTAGCTTTCTTGTATTAATGGCTTTTAGCCTTTCACAGTCAAACAATAGAACTGGCAATGAACACGAGTTCAGCTACAACAACGCCCATAGGTTCTACATGACTCCATTTTTAAAAACCCAAGAATCCCCCCAAGCATCATCCTAACTCAAGGCTTTGATCCGTGGACCTTTCGGCTAGAAGCTAACAGCTGCGCGACCACTACACCAGAGTATCTGGATTGTTATGTCTAATATGAGCTCCGTGGTAGAAGACGTCAGGACCCATGGGTGTTTACTTAGACAGTTGAACCTAGATATTAGGCATTATATTTAGAGAAGTAGAACAACATTTAGACTGATGTATGGGTTCTTCGGCTTGAAGCAATCTCAAGAGAATGCTATGTTTAAATAATTAGTCCCACATTTTACAAGACGATTCCGAGGATTTTGTATATAACGTATTAGGGTTGGAATACTAATCACCAATTGGTAGTGGATTTGATGCTCATTCGAATAATCCTACATGGGCTATTAGCAAAACTCAAACTTTAGTTGCCATGGGGGATCCTAATAGTCCTACATGGGCTATCTGCAAACAAACAAAGAAAAAATTGATGTGGGGGATGTTGAGCCTCTCCATCCACTACCGATTGGTTTTTAATGATTTTTTCTTCAACCATTTCACCTTTATCGGATCCTAATAGTCCTACATGGGCTATCAGCAAACAAACAAAGAAAAAATTGATATGGGGGATGTTGAGCCTCTCCATCCACTACCGATTGGTTTTTAATGATTTTTTCAACCATTTCACCTTTATCCACTGTTAAGAAAACAATGATTTGTCTTACAAGAATAACAAATTATCATGTAAATTCCCACGAGCCAACGAACCCTGTAAAGTTTGAATGTAAAACTAATGATTCTTTTTCGTGTTCTTGAATGAGATTGAAAAATCTAAGATATGGCTTTTTGTGTCGATCAAATGAGAGTAAGAATTTGATGAATATGAGTTTAGTCCTGGGTTTTAATTCTTCCGTGAAAGAGTTTTGCTTAAGAACTTCCATGAAACAAAGGATAAAGACAGAGAGAAACAGAGTAACTGTAAACAGAGACAGTGTGTAGGCCATGGGGGAATAAGGAGGAATAAAGTAAAGAGTGAAGATTTTTTTACAGACAACAAAGTCTTACGACTCTTATCTGTCTACTCATATCAGGGGTAAAATAGGTAATTTGATACTTAGGAATGAGGAGGTGTTTGGTAATTGCTGTTAAGGATAAGTCAGACTGACCTGTTCTACAACAGAAGTCCAAGTCTAAACCTGCCTAACAACCATAGAGTTATCTCACGCAATATTTGCGCTTGTATCTAATGTATCTTGACTGTAACAAACCCTATTAGGGTATTGACTGTAACCACAGAGTTATCAGTATATAAACACTTGAACATCCACCAGATGAAGTATGGAATTAAACCCATTCAAACATTCTTATTGTCTTGGTATCAGCCAGACGATCCATAACCCACGCTTCACTTCCTCTCATCTCAAAACCCTACAATGGCTGAAACATCAACTCTTCACAACGTCGCCTTCAATCATCTTATCAGTGTCAAACTCAATGACACAAACTATCTCTTATGGACAACCCAGTTTAAACCCCTTCTCAAAGGGTACAAACTGCTAGGTTATGTGGATGGAACACAAGAGAAACCACCACAATTCTTACCATCAACAGAAGCAGGTACACAGCAAACTGTTAACCCTGCATATGCTAAGTTTGAAGAACAAGATCAACTGCTCCTTGGATGGCTACTATCGTCCTTGACAGAAGGTGTACTAGGTCGAGTATCAGGCCTATCAACCTCAAGGGAAGTATGGGAAGCCCTTGAAAAACGCTATGCACCAAAAACAAGAGCTCATCATATGAACCTAAAAAGACAACTTCACAATCTTCGCAAAGGTGAGAGCTCTATGCACGATTATTTTTCCAAAGCTAAACAATTGTTTGATGCAATGGCAGCATCAGGAAATCCTCTCTCTGAGGATGATATGCAACAATCGATTTTGGCTGGACTAGATCAGGCTTACGACGCTATCGTAACATCTCTGAGCACATATGCACTGATCGACATGGATACTTTTCATGCGAATCTTCTCACCTATGAAATGAGGCTTGAGCAACAGTTAGCACTGGTTCAACAACCAGTAGCTAATGTAGAAACTACATCAACAGCAAGGCAATATCAGAGGACAGATCAAAGGAGGAACCAGAACAATCGATTCCAGAATCAAAACTATCGACAACCGAGAACCAATCAACCACCTCAACAGCCAGGCTACAATCAAGGTGAAGGTCCTTGTCAGATCTGCAAAAGAAAGAATCATGATGCACGATATTGCTGGTATCGTAACAAAGACGACACCAATCAGAGGAGACAGCCAGCAGCATATTTGGCCTTACTTGGTAGAGCATGTGATAACAACTGGATCACAGACACTGGTGCAAATCATCACTTGACGACTGATTTGAACAATCTCAACATCCGTCATGAGTATGATGGAACTGAACAAGTTCGTGTAGGCAATGGTAATGCTCTGCACGTTGAAAACATTGGTAACGCATCCTTTACCTATCAACAAAGATCTTTTCAATTGAACAACATTCTTCATGTTCCTGACATAAAAGCCAACCTACTTTCAGTTTCCAAGTTCTGCAAAGATAATGATGTATATTTTGAATTTCACTCGAATTTCTTTGTTGTAAAGGAACTATGCACGGGGAAAATACTGTTGCGCGGCAGAACTAAAAATGGGCTCTACATTTTTTATGATGTTCGAGAGATTAAAGCTACAACACCTGCTGCTCTTGTGTCTGAAATTGTACCTCTCTGGCATCAACGTCTAGGACATCCAATGCTTCGTACCGTCTTTCGAGTTATCAAGAATCTTTCACTTCCAGTATCGAATAGGAAGTTTCAATTTTGTCACTCTTGTCATGTTAGTAAGAGTCACAAACTTCCTTTCCCAATTAGCAGTACTGTTTTTGACAAACCATTGAGTTTGATTGTGTCTGATTTATGGGTTTCCCCACATGTTTCAAGAAATGGTTTTCGATATTATCTTCTTCTTTTGGATGCTTACTCTCACTATACCTGGATTTATCCATTGTTTCGCAAGTCAGATGCCTTACCAGTCTTCATACAGTTTAAAAAGATTATAGAAAACCAAACAGACCATAAAATCAAAGTTTTTCAATCCGATAATGGTGGAGAATACAAAAAGTTCACTAAGTTCCTTAATGACAGTGGGGTTATGCATCGCTTCTCATGTCCACATACGTCTGCCCAAAATGTACTAGCAGAACGACGGATCCGACACATCACTGAGTCAAGCTTATCTCTTCTTTTTCATGCATCCATGCCTAAATCATATTGGTCTGAAGCCTTTACTACAGTTTGTTATCTCATTAATAGAATACCAGCCTCTCAATCAGAACCAAAAACCCCATTGGAATTATTATTCAACAAGACACCGGATTGCTCTCTCTTAAAGGTTTTTGGTTGCCTTTGTTATCCTTGTCTACGACCATAAGCCTCCAATAAACTAGAACCGAGGTCATTACCATGTGTTTTCATAGGGTATAGTGGTGCACACAAAGGATCGATATTTGTGCTTACATGTTGAATCAAATAGGCTATACATCTCTTGACACGTCAGATTTGAAGAACAAAGCTTCCCATTCGCTGCCAAGCAACAGGTATGTGCTCTTAAGTCTCCATCTAAACTCCCATCTACTAAACTCCTGTCATCATCTACTTTCTCTATGCCATCTGTACCATCTGTTCTAGCTGAGCAAGCCAATCCACATATGTCTGCACCTACCACTTCTGTTGTTCCTGATGTCACAGATGTGCAGTCGCCTAGCATCAGTCGTTCCCAACCTGCTGTGACTATTGATATGCCAGCAACAACAGCCACAACTGCAGCTCCGCCGGAACCATCAGCAACAAGTATAGTTCAGCCAGAACCTACAGTTCCAGTGCATCCGATGAGAACTAGAGCCAAGGATGGCATCTCCAAACCAATTAAGAAGATGTGCCTGACAGCTACAAAGAATGCCATGGAGAAATCTGAGTTTAATGCACCAACAAGTTACACAGAGGCATCTAAGGATCCAAAGTGGAGGCCACCTATGGATTCAGAAATCAATGCGCATATCCGCAATGGAACTTGGGTCTTGGTTCCGTATGTAGTTGGCATGAACGTCATTGGATGCAAATGGGTCTTTCGTGTGAAGCAAAAATCAGATAGCTCAATGGATAGAAGGAAGGCACGACTGGTGGCAAAGGGTTTTCATCAGCGTGGAGGTCGTGATTATGGCGAGACATTCAGTCCAGTTATAAAACCAAGTACAATCAGGTTAGTACTTTCTATAACAGTGGTGAATGGTTGGAATATGCGTCAACTGGATGTACAAAACGCCTTTCTCCATGGAGTACTTGATGAAGAGGTTTATATGCAGCAGCCAGCGGGATATGTTGACCCAAACTTCCCTAATCATGTGTGCAGACTTAATAAATCCATATACGGCTTAAAACATGCACCACGCACTTGGTATTTGAGGATAAGTACTTACCTGACAGGGTTGGGATTCAAAAGCTCAATAGCAGACAGTTCCCTCTTTGTGCAGAAAAACAATGACAGTGTTACATACGTACTTGTGTACGTTGACGATATAATCGTCACAGGTTCTAATCTCAGCTTATTACACAGCTTATTGCTAATCTAAATACTGTTTTTGCAGTCAAAGATCTTGGCGAATTGAACTACTTCTTAGGCATTGAAGTAATCAAGCAGGGCTCTTCATTAATCCTAAGTCAGCAGAAATATGTAACTGATCTGCTCAACAGAACAAAGATGGATGCCTCCAAGCCAGTGACAACTCCTCTGGCACCTAATGTCAAAATCCTGCGACAAGGCTAAAAGAAGTTTGAAGACCCAAGCTTGTATCGCAGTGTGGTTGGTGCCCTTCAGTATTTACATCTCACAAGACTTGATGTGGATGTATCTGTTAATAAGGTCTGTCAGTATATGCATGACCCATACGAGGAACACTGGGAACTAGTAAAGAGGATTTTACGTTATCTAAAACACACAGTGCATATAGGTTTAACCTTGAAGAAGACATCAGATAACACGCTCCATGCTTACTCAGACTCGGAATTGGCTGGGAGCTTGGATGACAGACGATCGACCAGCGGCTTCTGTATTTATTTTGGAGGCAACCTAGTGTCCTGGAGTGCGAGAAAACAGAAGACGGTTTCTAAATCAAGTACGGAGGCTGAGTACCGGGGAATAGCTATTGCAACATCAGAATTAATATGGCTTCAGTCATTGCTAAAGGAGCTTGGAGTATCCGTAAATACACCAACATTGTGGTGTGATAATCTGGGGGCTACGTATCTCACGGTCCTGTCTTCCATGCTCGTATGAAACACATAGAGATTGACTACTATTTTGTACGGGAACGAGTTGCAGCAAAGCTACTGAATGTCAACTTTATCTCCTCCAAAGGTCAGCTGGCGGATATATTCACCAAGAGGCTTGCTTCACCACGGTTTCACTTGCTTCGAGACAAGCTGAACCTCCGTCAACTCCAGTTCAACTTGACGGGGAATGTTAAGGATAAGTCAGACTGACCTGTTCTACAACAGAAGTCCAAGTCTAAACCTGCCTAACAACCATAGAGTTATCTCACGCAATATTTGCGCTTGTATCTAATGTATCTTGACTGTAACAAACCCTATTAGGGTATTGACTATAACCACAGAGTTATCAGTATATAAACACTTGAACATCCACCAAATGAAGTGTGGAATTAAACCCATCAAACATTCTTCTTCTGTATTGCAACAGAAGTTAGACAAGGAAAATATCACTTTTTAAGCACCATATCATGTGGCATTTTGAGTTTACAAGATGTTCCCCAAGGTTCACATTTTACGTTTACAAGCGCCAAGATTTTTATGTTTGGAGTGGGCAAGTTCATTGTAAAATATCCCAAAGACTTGGGAACATGAATGCTCATTTACTAGCGGCTTAGGCTAGAAACAACAACTCTACTATGTCTATATAATTGGGCTGAATAGAATTATTGTTGGTACATGCCTGCTCCAAGACGAGGTTAACCAATTTGCTAAGAGAGTTTTTGAATCTAGAAGCAGAACTGCTTCTAAAAAGAAGTTGCTCAATGAAAGGTTGACTTCTTTCCAAATTATAGGTTGAAAATCGTAAATTATGATTTTATCTGCCGAATTATTGTTATATATACTGTAATTGTAATCTTTTTTGGGGTTGAATTCTTGGTACCATGAAAAAAAAAACCCTTTCTTTGGTATTTTAGAAAAAAAATATAAGTGATGGTATTTTTATTAAAGGATGTAAAAGTGATGGTATTTTAGCTAAATTTTCTTTTATATCCTGGAAGAAAGTATTTGCTTAAAGAGGCCTATTAAAGAGAAAAGCCCATCAAGAAAACCCACATATCAAACGACAAGGTAGAATTTTTTGAACAAAATCACTGCCAACAGATTTACACTTCTAGCTTCACTAGGGTTCATCGAAACTGAAAATTTCGCATAGATCCAGCAGATAACGAGATGGTCAAATTATAAAATGTTGGAAGAGTATGAGATGATTCTGATAGGAGAAAATGTATACATTTTCAGCAGCTCAATGCTCAATGAACTTCTGATTCGAATCACACAAAAATGTATTATGTTCAAGTGGCAAATTTTTTCTTAATGTATTTTTCCTCTCACAATTGACTTAAAATGACAAGATGTTGAAATTTTATTTACTGTTTTTTTTCAATCCACAAAGAAATGCATGAAGAAAATGGAGCAACAAAACACAAAGATTTCAACGTAGGAATTGGACAATTCAAACACCTTACATCTTAAACCGTAACAGTACTTTCGTCATTATCACCACCATCAGTAGCTTTGATTAGAGTGGATTCTGACAAGTAATTTTGGCTTAGTCCTTGAATTATAGCTTTTGCACCCTCAACGAATCTTCTTACCACTTCACCAGCCGGAATAATATCATTTACAAGACCTACTCCCTGTCCTGCATACATGACCATGTCCTCTAGTTTACCACAAGTGGTAGGGTTGGCTACTTGACCAGCAAATCGGCGAAGAACCATTTCCTGTATCACAAAATAGTAATAAGTTCTTGCCTCGGGCATCATGGTAGGGTCTTATGATCGATGCAGTGAGTTAAAATTTTTACAGTAATAGAAACAACTTACATGGGTATAGAAGGTGGATTTCCCAATTATGGGTTGATAATCGTCATTTTGTACCCAATCAGGTGCATTTTTCCACTGTTGATGAAAGGGTGTGTTGAGGCAACGGACGTCTCCCCTCCAAATATAACGTCCGTACAAATCAGTGCGATCCGTCTGTTCTTCGGTGTAATGAAGTAGCTGTTGTTTGTAGTAGTCATTTGCATAAGCTTCATGTGTAGCTACAAACCTGTTTAAGGCCCCCATGTAGATGGAGTTAGGTGGGAAAACTTAAATACAGAAGCGTATAAAGAATGGGGTTTCAACTGTCTGGCTTTTGAAAAAGTATAGCAAGGAGAGAGAAACAACGGCGAAAAAAAGAAAGGAGAGAACAGTGAGTTTTAAGATTCCGATCTACTCGAATCTGCTCCTTTTGGAGTGATTTTGAGTAGATCGTGGGTAGTGTAAATAGATATGTAGGTTATTTCTTCGATCTTTCGTTCTTTAGGGAGAGTTTTTTTATTTCTAAATGATTATTTCAAGTAGATTTGTTTGAAGAGATGCATGTTCAAATCGATTTGGGGGTTTTATTCGGGAGTTTGATTTGTTTCATGCATCGACTGTTTGCCATGAGATCTATCTACTTGTAATAGTTGTTTTGATGAAGGTGTTGATTGAATCTGTCCTTGACGGTGGTGACAATTAGCTTGTTGGTGATGTTCTGTGTTTGGTTTTTGTTTGTTTGATGGGGGTGTTAGTTTTGGTGGTGTTTGATGGAACGGCTGGCTCTTCATCTACTGCTGGTGCTCGTGAATCATCTTGCTATGGCGGTGGTGGTTTCTCAGAGATGGTGGTGGTGGCTAGAGTTCCTTAAGGTTTGTAGGTGGAGGTTGGTGGTGTTTGTTTGTTGTTGGCACCACTATTATCTTCCTGGTGGCTGTGATGGAGGGTGGTGACTTCATCCTGCTGGTGGTTTTGAAGGTGGTGGTGCTGGTTTTGTTCCTTTGCTTGTTGTTTAGCCTTTCCTGTGGTGGTAGTGATGTTGGGTTGATCTTATTTTCCCTTATGCTTATTCCTCTGGCGCTTGTGGACGGTGCTGCTATGGTGGTGGTTCTCAGAGATGGAGGTGATGGTATCTAGGGTTTCCAGGGTTAGTGGATGGTCTGGGTATTTGGGTCTGGTGGGCCAGGCATTTGGGTCGGGTCTATTCGGTTTCGATGGGCCTGTTTGATTTATAGGTTTGTTTGAATATAGGTTTTTTTTTAACAAAGGTTGTATAGGACCTTGTATAATGTTCCTTAAAAGCGGTTAATGCTTTGACATTGGTCTTGGATCAGTTGTCCTTTATAAGGTATTTGTATTCGGTGTTTGAATGTAATTTGCTCCTGAGATGTATCTAGCTCGTTGAGCTTCTTCTTAATACAAAAATTACCTTTGCTCAAAACAAAAAAAAAAAAAAAAGCGTATAAAGAGTAGGTATGGAATCAAGGTTATATATAAGCATGAGTTGCACACCTTGTACCCACGTTTATACCCTGGGCACCTAGTGCAAGGGCAGCAACGTATCCTCGAGCATCAACCATTGATCCGGCTGCTACCACAGGAATTCCCCGGTCTCCAACTGCATCAACTACTCTTGGCACTAGCGCTGTCAATGATACCTGCATTTAAATTTAAACAAAGAATTTGACAAGTATAATTAGAGATATAAAGATTCAAGAATTCTATTGGACGGAAACTAATATTACAATGCTTAGATTAAAGGCCAAGTTGGTTATAGCACTATGGGATACAAATTTCTATGTTTCTGATTGATTTAGTTTTTGTCTAGTTGGGTCGTGATGTTACTTGTTTTTTTTTGTATTTGAACTCTTTTTCGTTTCCCCTCTTTTTGGTGGTCGAACCCCTTTCCGGTTTTTTTTTTTTTTTTGTATCGGTCATAGTTATTGGATTAAGATACCCTTCTTAAATTCCTTTATTTCAGTGAAATTCCTTATTGATCGATCAAAGAAAGAAAATATCTAAGCAAAACTTGTGACCAGAGATAATCCACATCATATATATTAGTCCTAATCTACCCATTGCCAAAACCTTGGAAAAACTTCGTAAGAATATAATGAGATGTGACTAGTGTCGGTTCTAAATAAATTGTATGGCGCACATTCAAACTTTGTCAATTATGATAAACCTTTATCGACATTCATTTATGATATGTTGTTGTGGGTTTGATTTTGGTGGTTACTTAACTGTACCAGC
>JAJJMA010293232.1:0-12554 GCA_023529015.1 Papaver nudicaule
AAAAAAAAAAAAACGAACAGTCAACAGTGGAAAACAGCGGAGAACAGAAAAATGGAGAAAGAAGTCAAAGGAAAAGGCATATGAAGACATGGTAACCACTTGAATTCTGAAACGGAATGGAAACGGAAGGATCAGGATCCGAAGTCAGTTGACTAAGAGTATGAGAACCTAAAGGAACTTCATCACAATCTCAACCAGTGGGAGTAGGAATTTCTCTTGCAAAGTCAACGGAAGAGTCACAAACAGCAGCAACAAAAGCCTTATCACCATCCATTACAGCAGAAACGAAGATAGAAGATCCTTTTTTTCAAATCACAGAAAGTAAAAAAGGGAAAAGTTTCCAGGGGATGAGATGATGAAACAACTACTTCATCACCAGAAATTTATAACTTCAAGTAAGCGAAAACCCAATTTCACCCTCGGCACACGAAACGACGCAAGAAATCACACCAGCGAAGCACAACCGCGAAGAAGAAGAAAGGTCCGCCACTATACCAGCACATATGAATCATCCGCAGAAACCACTAAGGAACAAACCGCCACCGACGCACGTCAGAATCATCTGCAGCAACCGACTAAGAAACGAACCGCCACCAACGCACGTCAGAATTATCAGCAACAATGGACTAAGGAACGAACCGCCACCAGCGTACGTCAGAATCATCTGCAACAACCGACTAAGGAACGAACCACCACCAACACACGTCAGAATCATCTGCAACATCGACTAAGGAATGAATTGTCATGAACGCATAAATATAGAAGGTCGTCCGCAGAAGCATTAGAAAAAAAACATTTCCTTAGCAATCAATCATCCTAAGGTTTATAAAAAAAGGGCAGATTGTGGGATACATATTTCATATATCTCCCGTAGAGCGCAGAGCCATCGCAAGAATACTTTTTTTCCTCAATAATAACAATTTTATTAATCACAAAAGTTATTATAAAAGGAAAAACCAAAGATAAGAAACCAAAGCAACAAAAAGGTGTAAAAACAGTACCACCAAGTAATGAAACAACAAAAGAAATTATTGATAAACAAACCTATAATAAGGTTTATCAGGATATTCTAAAGAGAACAGAAAAACTGGTTTTGAGGTGTAAACAGATTGTACACCTTTGCTAAGCATCCCACCCTTTTTAGCAAGACTGTCTGCAGAGAAGTTGGCTTATCTAAATGTATGCACAAACTCCCAACTCTCAACACTGTCACAAATCTTGTTCCATCTAGTCTGAGCAAACCATGGAACCCTTTGGTTCATAAAAGCCATCATTGCAGCTTTAGAGTCAGTTCTAAAAACTAGGTCTCTAAACTCATTTTGAACTGCCCACTCACCTGCACAAATAATGGCCATCACTTCTGCCATATAGTTAGTAGATGTACCAATACCTCCTGCAATAGCTATAACACAGCCACCAAGGTAATCCCTTCCCATCACTCCATATCCAGCAGTACCAAGGTTACCTCTAGAAGCCCCATCACAACACAGTAATAGTTGGTGAAACTGAGGCAATTTGAAATAAGTTTCAACCACTCTGAAGTCTTTAACTTTCCTGCATTTCATGCCAAAAGTTTTTATGATCTGTAAATCATAAGGTGTATTCCACATTGTTGCCTTCATCCTCACTTCATTTTCTGCAGTCAAATACAAAAGACTGCGCGCAGCAGCAATCTCCTAAGCGTAGGACAACTAGTCCTACATATTCTCCACTCCGCGGGGATAATCCAAATGTAACTGACTTGGTCGTATGTAACTATATATAACTTAGAAGTACTGGATCACTGAGGGGTCTGTCCCCAATTATCTCTATAAATAGGGATCCTCTTCTCTTAAGGAGGGGATCTAGATTCAATTCGGTTTGTTCCTATTATATCCTAAGGTTGGACTATCAGTGGTGTTCTTTCCTAGTGCATAGACCCCCTTTAGAAGAGAAGTGTCTTTTGATACAGTTTAGTGGACATGAGTAGAAATAATTCGGGATAGTTGAGCCTAGTAAATTTGTAGCAGCTACAGTGAACCTGATGGACAAGTCAAGAGACGGTCTCAAAAATCACTATCTAATGACTAACACTTGGAAGATCTCAAAAATCAATATCCAAGTGTTGAACCTGAGTTGGACCATAAATATCTATTCCTTTTTCGGGATAAGGAATTTACTCCAGGTTAATAACGTACAACTTGTGTTTGCTTAATTATAATAAATCAAAGAATTATAATGCGGAAATTAAAGCGTCACAAGATACCAGAAGCTTTGTTAACGTGGAAACCGCAATATAACAGAAACCCCCGCGACCAAGTCCAGTTTGAACACCGCACATTATTAAGTTGTATACAAACACTGGCTTACTATCAGAGTTTGTATTGGGATGTAGTTGAGACCGAATCAAGCCCTTTATGCAATTCAGTTACTGTTGCACTCATTACCTCTCTTGGATCTCGCAAGACCCTACGCACTTGATTCCCTTAGCTGACGTACTTTAGAGGTTTAGGAGTTGCTTCCGTCTCGTGTGAATATGCATGGCTAATACTACTTTACACATTATACATATAAACAATTACTTAAATGTGGCCATATATTCATCTATGGACACATGTCGTGGGTTTAGACTTGAATTCATGGCTAAATGGTGCCTCATGGCTATAATAAAGTCTTGGTGAACTTAAAACCTGGCTACGACAAGAGTATCTTCATCTTCTAGCCAAGGAAAAACCAAAAATATTGCTATGATGTAAAATTAAAACAGTGGCCTATGAGACTTCTTACTTTAGTGTGGATTTTAATTGTTTCAATTAATTTTGAATAAGAAGCACTTCATTTTTACCGTTGGCTTCACAAGGCTCGTAGAGCTCTCACTTAAAATGACCTTACTGATTGAATTCTTAGACGCTTTGGCCCTTCTTCCGATGAGGATCCAGCAAGTTGACTTGTCAACTTTGCTCAGGTTGGTTTTGTTTCTGATATCAATGTGAGTTTGAAAATTCATCTAACCGTGTACCTTCATTGTCCGACGAATTTATAACAAGTTGTTTTAGCAGTGGTTTGCGGGAGGAAATTCAACCAGGGGTTTGTATGTTTAAGCCAAAGGACTTGATAATTACGGGAGCAACTTTTGTGCACTGGTCAACTATCACACTTAAGCGGAAGTGGTACTACTCCATCACATCAATCAACAATTTACCTCATAATCCATCACCAAATTAGTCACAACCATCACACCATTAATCGCACAACAAGATAAGGGATTCACCTAGCTTATTAGGCACACCTCCTCGGCCATTACCCCATGTGCAGCGAATTTCTGCTATAGACATTAAAGAAAGGAGGGCAAAAGGATTATGTTATCATTGCAATGAAAAGTACTTCAATGATCATACTTGCAAGAACCCTCGGCTCTTTATGTTCGAAGGCACTTGGCCAGAGATTGAACATGAGTAGAATCAACTTGAAGAACTCCGTACATGCGATATCGGAAAGGAATCATTTCTTGCGATCTCATATGTGCATCCCGTTGGACTTCCTTAGTACAACCTTGAGGATAAGGTTGTTTTCAATATGGGGGAATAATATGCACATGTTTATATGTCTGAGTATATGCTACTTATCTTATATTACTAGTTATAGAGTTAGTTAGTTCATTTACACAACTTTGAGGACAATGTTGTTTTCAAGGGTGGTGGATGGCATGTGCCTGGCCTAAGGGAAGGGTGTCCATATTAAAGTCGTGTCTTTCTCTAGTAGTGGTAGCCTTTATCTTTCAAGTAGTTGGGTTCATAAATTATAAGATTGAGTCAGATGCATTGTTAGTCGTCAGATTTAGGTTGGATGAGTCTTGGCTTTATAAGCCAGGAGGGGTTTGTAATTTTTTTTACTCAACCAATAAATTTCCATTGAAAACCAAAGGTGATTATAAAAGACTCAAACTAATGTCAGAGTTTGAGAAAAGCTAAAGCAACTAAAGAAGTACAGACTGTTAAAGAAGGAACAATTACAGCAGACAGTTTTACAAACTTTAATTAGTAGAGACGATAATATGAAAGGACAGGAGACTCTAAACATCCTAAGAACATAGGTTGTTCAATGTATTCAATCATTTCTCCTTTTGCTAAACCTGCACCCTTCTTAGCAAGTTTGTCAGCAGAGAAATTAATTTCTCTGTAACTGTGAACAAAATTCACTTCCAAGATTGCACAAACTTTACTCCATCTTGTATAAACAAACCATGGTATCTTTCCAGAAGTAAAATTTGTAATAACTGATTTGGAATCAGAGTAGATAAGAAGCTTTCTAACTTGCTCTTGGACTGCCCATTCACCTGCACCGATTACTGCCATCTCTTCTGCAAGGAAATTAGATGCAATTCCCAATCCACCAGATTTAGCAATTAAGTATTTACCAATGTGATTTCTACAAATAAATCCATAACCAGCCATTCCAGGATTTCCTCTTGAAGCCCCATCACAGCAGGCCAGTATTTGTTCTACCGCAGGAAGAACAAATTTTAACTCTCTAATCCTCTGAGTTTTAATCCCTCTTACACTTAAATTGAAGTTTCTCAGCACTTGGTGATCATAGCTTGTGTCCCACATGATTCCCTTCATTCTGATCTCACAATCTTTAGTAAGTTGCAACACCCTTCTCTTGAAGTTGTTAAGGTTAGGAGTAACATTGTCAAAAACTATTCTATTTCTTAAGAACCATATCTCCATTATAGTTATTGAAGCAGCAATTAACCAAACCTCTCTAACTGCATTACTTTTACCATTTGTTATTTTAACCACATCATCATAAGACATAGGGTTGATAAATTGAAACATACCTCCCAGCCAATGCCATATGATTTCACTGAAATTGCATCTCCACAAAATATGATCCATTGTTTCTTCATGAGCTCCACAGAGATAGCACTTAGAGGCTAAACAAAATCCTCTCTTCTTCATATTATCATCTGAAGCACACACATTCTTGACTATTTTCCATACATTACTTGAAGTTGTAGGGTGCAGACCTTTGTACCATATATATTTGGCTTTATGACATTTAGGGTAATGTTGTCTGAAAATTTGAGCTGCTGATTTTGTTGTAAATTCACCAGTTATAGTACCACTCCAGATTCTTTTGTCAGCACCATGTTTTAGAACTGGAAGATCAGTTGTTCTGAAGAAGAATAACATTTCCTTTGGTATCCTCCACTCACCATTTGATATAAGATCAGCAACCTTCATATCTTCATTATTTTGAATAAAAGTATTTCCAGGGAAAAGCTCTTCTAATGGATATTCAAACATCCAATTGTCTTTCCAAACTGAAATGTTACCCTCACCAACTAACCATCTTGTGTTTCTTTTAACTTCATCAAAAACCCATTTAATACCTTTCAAAACAGAAGATTTTTTGTAAGAAGTAACTAGAGCACCATTCTTGACAAATTTTGCACAAAGAAACTTAGCCCAGTCTTCATTGGAGTTAAGCATTCTCCAAACCAATTTCATTAACAGAGACTTATTTATAACTTCTAGTTTCTTAATACCCAAACCACCCTCTTCTAGTGGAGTACAAACTTTATCCCATTTCATGGTCACTACCTTCCTTTCTGCAGGGTTTCCAGTCCATAAGAAATTGATAATCATTTGTTCACATAGCTTCAGAACTTTCACAGGCCATTTGTAAATGGACATGTTGTAGACTGGCAAACTACTCAAAACATGCTTTATCAGAATAATTCTATCTTGAAAGGAGAGAAGAGCACCCTTCCAACCTGCTAACTTAGATTGAAATAATTCCACTACACCCCAAATATCAGTTGATCTTATACACCCTGGTTTAAGAATCACACCTAAGTATTTGTCAGGAAAATGTGATAATGGCATTTGAAATTCACCTGCTATTTGTTGCTTCCTTTCTTCAGTCACACCTCCAACAAACACCTTGTTTTTCCCTTTGTTAATCACTTGACCTGAAGAATATTGGTAATCTAACAGAAGTTTCTTCAGGTTCACTAAATTCCTTTTATGACCATTACAGAAGATGAAAACATCATCTGCAAAGAAGATATGGGATGGCTGTATTCCATTTCTATTCACCATTGCTCCAATTCTCCCATCTGCAACCATGTTTGAGATATTTCTGCTAAGTGCTTCCTCTGCCATAACAAATAACATGGGAGAAAGTGGATCTCCCTGCCTTAAGCCTCTGCCCACTGTGAAAAAACCTGCTGGACCACCATTTACAAGCACAGACAGCCTTGCAGATTTGAATAAAGTTTCTAACCAGTTGATACTTTTAACAGAGAAGCTGAATTTCAGCATTACAGTAAAAAGGAATTCCCAACTAAGAGAATCAAATGCCTGTGTTATATCCAACTTTAAACCAACATTGCCTCCTCTTCTTTTAACATCCAATTCATTTACCATTTCAGAAGCAAGAAGAATTTGATCTTGTATGCATCTACCCTTCACAAAAGCACTTTGTTGAGGTGAAATCAGCTTGGGCAAAAGATCTCCCAATCTTGTAGTGATAATCTTAGTAAAGATTTTGAATCCAAAGTTAGCTAATCCAATTGGCCTAAACTGATTTGCCTTTCTTGCACCTTTCACTTTGGGAAGAAGGAAAAGAAAATTAGAGTTCATATCTTTTGGGATAAAACCTTAGAACCAACAAAACTGGATCATATTTATCACATCTTCACAAATAACATTCCAAGCAAATCTGTAAAAATAACCAGGAAAGTCATCTGGTCCTGGAGCACTATCAGGGTCTAAATCAAATACTGCTAGCTTTATTTCATCCTCTGAGGGAATTCTTTCTAAGTCTTCATTATCATCCTCTGTTATAATTTTAGGAATAGCTTCAATTATGCCTTCTTCAATTTGGACTTGCTGAAATCTAAATTTTGTTTCATAGTGATTAACAAGCAAGTCAGAAATACCTTTCATACTGGTAATAATCTCACCATCTTCATTCTCCAACTCTGCTATGGCATTGTAATTTTGTCTTATTCTGATATTAGTATGAAAGAAACTGGTGTTTGCTGCACCCTCTTTTATCCACTTCATCCTGGATTTGTGGTGCATGAGGTCTCTATTTTGCTTCACTAAAACTTCTTGATCTTTTTTTGCTTCCAAAAGATTGTTTAAGGCCACTGTGTCTTCAGGATTTTGATCAGAAATCATAGTTGCTTGAAAAAACTTTTCCTCTGCCTCCTTAAGTTTAATTCTGATGTCTCCAAACACATTCCAATTCCAGTCTTTTAGAGCTTGTTTTAACCTCTTCAACTTAATCATATAGATAAAAGCAGGATTCCCAAAAACTTCTTCTTCCCAAGATTTCCTAATTACTTCAAGAAAACCCTCATGTTGAAGCCAAACTTTTAGAACCTTAAATGGGATGTTTTTTGGTTTAGGAATATTTGAACAAGATCCAGTTAAGGGACTATGATCAGATATACCTCTCAAGCCAACTTTGTATTCCCAACTTGGATATAACTGCAACCACTTCATATTGTACACTGCTCTATCCAAGTTGCAAAGGATTCTTCTCCTGCCAATCCTGTTATTACTCCAAGAGAACTCAATTCCTGTTTTTTGGGCTTGCAATAATTCACAGGCATTAAGGCAGGTATGAAATTCAACCATAGAAGCTTGATTAGGATTTTTACCCCCTTTTTTCTCTTCAACAGTGAGAATAGCATTAAAATCACCTATTACCAGCCATGGGAGATCTAATAAATGTATTCTCTCCAAATCTTCCCATAATTTTCTTCTTTCAATTTTATGGACATCAGCATGAATACCAGTAACCAGAACACCACCTACATTAACAGTAATAGCTTGTCTTGAAGTCTCAACTACTATTGGAGTTGAAATTGAAGCATTCCAAAAAAGCCAGATGTTTCCTTTTCTTAATTCATCAGAATTGTGTATAATTGTATGATACATACCTGGAAGTTTTAACTTCTTACAAAAACTTTCAGATTCCCTAACTTTTGGTTCTGCAATCCAAAGAAGAGTTGGACTAAATTGATTCACTAAACTCCTTACTTTGTCTTTAGCTTGAGCTCTTCTCAAACCTCTGACATTCCAGTAACAGACCTTCATCTTTTTTTTGAAGTTTGAGAAGCAGCATTGGGTCCTCTCTTACCCTTAGTATTACCAGCAAAACCCTTTTTAGCCTCAGCTGCTTGGTGTCTTGTTTGTATTATGCTTATAACTTGAGCTGCAGACATTCCAGCCTTATCATTTTTATCATTAACATTAGGAACAGAATCCATAGTTATTTCTTCATCTATAGTTTCATTTTCAGCAGAGTCTGAATATTCTTCATTTGTGAGAACTTCCTCAGACACTGTTACCTCTTTATATGTAGATGGTGCATAAGTATTTAGTTCTAAGACTTTGTTAACCTCAATGGCAGGAAAATCTTCATTCATATTGAATATGTCATCATTCAAATTTTGTAATGCATGATACTTTCCAGTAGATATTTCACCAAATTGGATAGGTGTAGTAACTATTTCACCCTCTTCATAATCTGGCTTTTGATTAGATGTTATAACCTGTGAAGTACTAGCAAAGAGATCAAAAGGTTCAGAATTAACCTCCTTATGCTTATTACCATTTTTCCTCTTTGGTCTATAGACCCATTCAGTTTTCCTACCAGCATCTTTATGAACTGAATTGATTCCTTCTACTCTCTTCTTAATTCTGCAGTCTTTCTCAAGATGTCCAACTACCTTACAGTGATCACAGAATAAAGGTCTTTTAGGTATGTAAACTCTTTGATAGAAACCACCATATTTACTTTGAATCCAAATCTTATCTGTAATTGGAGCAGTCATGTCTATCTCAATCATAACACTTGCGTAATAACCCATCATTTTCTGTTGGGTTGTATCATCAATCTTCACTGGTCTACCAACAGCTGAAGCAATTTGAAGTAGAATATTTTCCTTCCATAACTCAATTGGCAATCCTGGAAAGTGTACCCAAGCAAAAGCAGTTGTTGTTTTTTGATGCTCTGCTATAAAATTGAGTTAGCTTCCCACACTCTCAATTTTAAAGCCTGAGCATCCACAATCCAAAGACCATTCCAAACATAACTTGAATCCACAGAATTATCCAATTTAATAATAAAGAAACCCTTACCTAGAGGGATGAATTGAACAGAACCTATTAATTTCCATTGATTTCTTAAGGAAATTTCAGCATCTTCAAATTTGAGATTCACAAAATCCAACCTACCAATTGTTTTAGGTGTAAAACAATAAAGAGAATCTGAGGGGTAAAGTATGAAGTGTGATGATATGATAGAAGATTGTGATGGAGCTTCCCGGATTTCTTCTTCTAAGGATCCTTCATTCTGATAACATTCTTTGATACGGGGAGGTTTTTCGCCACCCTCCCCTGTTAATTGCTAACATTTCCGTCGCGAGTAGATAGTTCTACCCTCGTCATCATATTGAGTAGTGAAATTATAACTTCTTTTGGAATAAGGTGACTTATGAGACATTAAACCGTACCTAAGAAGTCCTGATGAAGTAGATGCGCCTTCCATGTTTTCCTCGATTGGCGTGTATGATAGTGGCTTCTCGTTTTTGATAGAGTCCCACGCAGGTAGAGGAATGCTATAGACTTTGTTAGGTGGCTCTGGCGCAATTTCTTTTGGTTCGAAGAACTCCGCTTCGTATATTGGCGAATATCGAGATGATGACGCCGCGACACGAATGATTTCTTTATCGAGCACTGCCTTCATACATTGGTGATAAGTAGATGGGACGACTTTGTTGTCGTGGATCCAGGGGCGCCCCAATATCATGTGGTAATCAGGTTCTTTCTCGATGACATGAAACTTCACCCTTGATTGGATGGGTCCCACCTTGAGATCCAAGTTGACATACCCGTAGGTATTAGTCATGTTTCCTTCAAAATCCTTCATTACAACAGGATGGTGTACGATTTGATTTTTAGGAACTCTAGCGGTGCGTAGAGTCTTCAGAGTTATGATGTTGGCAGCAGCCCCAGTATCAATCAAAGCTCTTTTGAACTCCACATTTTTGACATGCGCCGTGACATATAAAGCTCGATTATGCCCGTCTTCGGCCATCATATCTTCCTCAGTAAAGGTAATATCCTACACCATGGGCTCAGATGCGAGAGATATCTTCGAGACTTCCAGTGAGGGCGGAGTTAAATCCGTGCTGAAAGCAATGCGGTTGAGAGCGGCAAATGTGTCCACCCTCTGTCCTCTTGAGAAGTGTAATAATTCACATAAATTCTCTATTAAGAAACTAGCCTCTTGACTTACTGGTTTTTCATAGGTGGTGAAACTCTGGATGCGTCGAGGTGGGTTGGTGGCCTCATTGTGCGGGCCTTCAGTCCCCAGTCCCCTGTTGACAGAGTTATCTCCTATATCAGCGTGTTGTCCGGCTATTACATAGAGCTGCTGGAACGTGCGGGGCTGGAATCTCCTCATCGATTCTTGATGCCATGGCTCCATCCCTCCTATGCAAATCCCCACCAATTGTGATTCATTTATCTCCCTGTTATGATAATCCAAAGCTTTGGCTCTGAACCTTCGTACGAAATCTTCTGGATCCTCCTCTTCTTCCTGATAAGTCTTTACCAGATCTGAAAGACTAACTTGGCTAGGAATGGGGGCATCATCTGTGGGAGCGACGTTGATAGGGGGACCCACAACATGAGGCGTGGTAGTAAGTGACAGAGGCAAAGTAGGGCCCAAACCGAGAGAATGGGTGATGGAAGGAGCGAAAGGAGGAGATGAGTTGGGTCCCACTAGAGAGAGGACGTCATTAGGAGTGATGGTAATCACGTTTTTGGTGGTGAGGCCAGCAGTGGCGTCTCTGACATGATTGGTTATCCCTGCAGCACAAGATAGGGACATCTTGGAACAGGATAGAGATAAAGCGGGCCCCTGCTGGACGTTCTGGAGAGATGAGGCTGAAGGAGGCGTGGTGGATCCCACCAGAGGTGTTGACACGCCCATGGAGAAAGGGGATGAGGTTGGCCCCCTCTGAGTTGAGGCAGAAGCAAAATTAGGGTTAGGGTTTGAGCTCACGGCTGTGATTGTGGGGCCAGAGGTGATGGCGCCACTTGCTTGGGTGTTTGTGACCCCACTTGCAGTAGGCAAACTCGTGGGGACACTAGGGTTATTTGGAGAATTCGTATTCTCTGAACTCTGCCTCCTGGTTTCAACCATATCTTCTTAAAACTGAGATAATGACCTCCCACTGTGGTCGCCAAATGTTTTAGGTGTAAAACAATAAAGAGAATCTGAGGGGTAAAGTATGAAGTGTGATGATATGATAGAAGATTGTGATGAATTCGAGAGGTCAAGATCGAACAAGACTCGCCTAAACCAAGAAATGGCCGTTCGAGTATTGCTTCAGTTACAAGAAGAGGAAATAGGGTTGGTTTAGGGAGGGAAGCAGAGAAAGATGAGATCAGAGAATTGCTATGATTTTCTGTGATATTGATGATTAAATTGCTAAAGAAGATTGGATATTCAGTTCTCACTAGGTATTGAATGCTGAATGAGAAGAGTTAATAAATTATCGATGAGATTGATTGATTGAACTTGCACTGAATTAAACTGTTTGTTCTTGCTGGAGAACTTGTTATTTCCAAACTGGTCGAGTGACCTATTTATAGCAATAGAATTCCAACTGATCTCGTAAGAAGTGGAAGAAGTGGAAGAGTGGGAGAGAAAAGTAAGTGGGGAAAGTCTTGCGCCTAATATTAGGGAAGAATAAACCGCCCACTTTCTCATCCCCTCTTTTCAGCAACGTTCACACGACTTAGCTTTCTTCCTCGTTAAGTGATTGAGCCGTTGCAATCACACGTGCCGTAGACCGCCAAACCAAAACCCTAAAGAATATCCCCCCATGTAACTTACTTGATTCTCGTAAGATTTGTTAAGTCAAAGATGACTAAGTGCAAGTCGTACCAATTTACTTGGTAAACTTATGACTTTGCGATAAAATAGAGATTAAGCGATAAGCTTTGAATATCTCTTTAAGATTTGGTTTAAGGATTGAGCCGGGCAATCGCCATTTAAACCAATGAGATAAATCTAAGGGTTGAGCTAGCAACCGCCATTAGATTAGATAAGATAAGTCTAAGGATTGAGCTATGCAATCGCCAATTAGACTGAGAGGATTTCAGCAACTCTCTGTGGCAACAGTCAAATGAATACGACTTTCAGTTTGCCATAAATATGAGAAATTGGCTTGTGGCATGTAATGCACCAATTCTCTGAGTAATGAAGACATATGAATGTCTAAAATAACATAGATCATAGCCATGAGCCATGATCAAGAATTATAGCACTGATTTATAGAAGCAAGTCCATAATCAGGAAAAACAGACGAATGATGCTATCATAGCGTAGCCGTCATCAAGAATGCATAAGCATTGCCAATACAAGACCTAAAGATAGGCCATAATAATCATAATAAGCCATATTGCATGGTGTAATAATCTTATTAAGAAATTAGGTATACGGCGCAAAGGATAAGCCACAACATTTATGTTATTTTC
>JAJJMA010293235.1:0-21690 GCA_023529015.1 Papaver nudicaule
TAAGCCGTGCTGGGGATTTCCTTAATAAATCCGCCAACACTTAATCCAGGGCTTCTTTAATAAGCCGTGCTGGGGATTTCCTTAATAAATCTGCCAACACTTAATCTTGGGTAATTCTTGTGTAGCGTGCACGTGTGTTGCTTTTGAAATATAGGGTACATACACTTATCACGACCAAGACTTGATAGAAACTTCGTAAGGTAGATCTTGTATCGTAAACCCTAGAAGTTCCCAAACGCAAATCACGAACTAGGTTTCATACTAAGTTCGTCTCGCGTTCGAAGGTAAAGTTGTTTAGGCTAGATCAATAAGCCCTATTCAACATATCGATTTCCATTAACCTTGACTCTAAGTCTAAAGGAAATCACAATCGTATTCTTGTTTAATTACTTGGATACTTTTAGGCATCCTGTTAGAGACAAGGTAGCGCTAGTCTTCACGAAGGGAAGTGGAGCAACTCCTAGGCTTGTAAAGGACGTCAGCTAGGGGAATCAAGTACGTAGGCTACTGCGGGAGCCAAGAGACGTAGGAGCACATTGGTAGCTGAATTTCTTGTAGGGTGAATTCAGTCTCGATATAGTCCATCCGAAGTCTGAGAGTAGCTAGCGTCTGTATACCGTTCATACTAAGGGTGTTCACATCTGGATGAGGTCCTGGGGTTTTTCTGCTAGGTTTGCAGTTTCCTCGTTAATAAAATTCTGGTGTCTTGCATTACTTTTCCCTTCCGCATTATATTGTCTCTGATCTATATAATAAAAGTAATTCAAGTTTGTTGATTCATAACCTTTGAGTGAATCCATCTCTATTGAGATCTACAAGAACTACGTTCTTGTTAGGGTTCGGTTCACTGAACTATACTTAGGTTGTTGTTTGAATATTGATTTGTGAGATCGTTCAAACAACTATAATCAACTTGGTTCACGAAACAAAAAGTTGGTGGTGTATCTCGGTATCCCCGCTTTTTCAGAATTGCTACCTAATAGAGGATGACTACCACAATAGCCTACACCGAAGTGTAAAGAGTTTACACAAAATTCCACAGAGAAATTTTATGTATGCTTGATGCTTTGTGGTTTTCGTTCTAGAGCTCTCTATTTATAAAATTCAACAATATAGGTTGCTTAGGAATAAAGCAGTAGATTCCTTTTGCTACAAGTTAGCTAGTGACCATATAAACGAGCCCATTACTTTATTTTCACACAAAATATCAAAATTTAATCACACTCGGAAACCTTTTAACGTTTATTTGCCAAACAGTTTGTTAGCCCTTAAACGACTTTAAGATAAGGGTTTCAAAAGAGATGTGAACAACTGAAATCTTATTGAACCATTGAGATTGCTTAGATGAACCGCAAAATATTTTCTCGTTGAATTTCAACTCTATCTAAAGAGATACATGATATTCTCGTATATGTACGTGTACAACCTCAACTTTAGTCAGAAAAACCGGAGCTCTTGTACGCGAGCAAGTTCGCGAACCGCCTGTCTCAAAATTAGGGTTTTAACTGTATCCGGCAGGGCCAATTTCCGTACTTAGACGTGGTTACGTCCTGAGCTATAATCCAACACTCTGCTCTAGAGTATACTCCTTAGATTCACTATTCTTCTATATTGATTTGCAAGCAAACCATTGTAATGGAAAGTGTATTGAATCTATCTCATGCATCTTGTAAACTTAGTATACCGGGAAGCATACCAACATAACTAATGGTTATGTAGACAAGAATACAAACATCTCAATATGCTATAGTTACTAAAGCAACCGACTATTTCGAAAGATAGAATAAGTAGAATATAAGAAATTCCATATAAAGTCACAACTCCTACTAACCTTTTGTCGATGAAGAATAGATGATGTCTTCGCGATAAGCTTCGTCTTCGTCTTCAAGGTCTCATCTACCTAGTTTGTATCCCAACTCCGAAATCTAAACTTTAGTAGGCTAAATCAAGAATTGTGTTTTGACATCTAAAACTGACAACTAGATTGACATACCAACACTAGTAGGTTTGACCGAGCACTCTAACAAGAAGGAGCGCGAAACACAGAAGTAAGTCAAAGTCTGATGGTACGAATTCTGTTTGTCAGTCGTAGTGATCTCGATCATACATTTGTAAAAGCGAACGAGAGAACCAACGAAGGAGATGTCGAAGTAGGTCGTGGTAGTTGGATCATTAATGAATGTCAGAGTGAAGGAAAAAGTATCAAATCCGTGATTAGAAGATTGATTTGGATCCACTTTCATCATCGAAGCCTATTTAATTTGCATTAAGATTCAGCTCACACTTAAAACTCAGATCGGTCCATATCTTTCGAGACTCAACTTCATTTCGATTGAACAACCGACTTACTCGACAAAGACTTACAAGACACGTCAACTCGATGTCGTACAAAATGTCTTATTAGCTATATCCCACTATTGTAACTCGCCTATAAATAACGAGCTTAGCCTCGGTTGTAAGGGATGGATTTTCGATAAGACTTAAGGGTTTTTGAGAGAGAATCGGTTTGCATTTATGCCCTAGCTCCTCACACCTTCAAGCTGAGATCCTTGTACTATAGTCACTCAGAGATTAATCAATAACACATTTAATACAGTGTCGTACTCATATTTCATCTAGTTGTCTTTAATATTTATTTATTTGTAAGAAATATTGTAGATCTTATATTTGTGGTGTACTTAATCTTTAGCTAGATTCTGCGGTGTACTTGCGCTTGACTAAAATTTGGTATGCTACCATTGTGATTGACCACTAAACCAAATTCTTATACCAAATTTAGCATGGTATTTGACCTTTGTACCCTCCATGATCGTGGACGCTCTAAGAGAAGGTCGGACCAAATTTCGAATTGAGCCATTTTTCCAATAAATAAATCCTTCGCAATCTCTTCGGGATAGGCTGTAAAGACAATTCTATGAATGCGTCAATGTTAAACTGCTAAGTCTCGTGGATAAAAATATGAAACGATGTGAACAAATACCATGGCCATATACCGCTTTTTATATGCAATTTCTACAGATGCGTGGAACGAGCCTGTGATGCGGCACTACTATTGATCCATAAGACTTAGCCTAAAGCCATAAGTTCCATATTACTTTCGTGCTTATCATTTGTCAAATGCCTTAGAGCAAGCTTTATAAGAGGTTTTTTTTATTATTAAAAGTACAAAAAGTAGCCAATTTAATTACATTGTAGCCAAAAAATTTATGCGATTACTGAGTAGTCCCTGGATGCGGTTTGTGAGAAACCACAGCGGTTAGTGAGTAGCCGCATAAAATTTTGAGTTTTATTACCAAAACCCTAGCTTATAACTGAAATATCGGATTTTTAGAGATTTTTTAGGGCGTGCGGCTACTCACTAGCTGCATCCTTTTTTTTTTATGATGCTACTCAGTAACCGTGGATTTGTAGCAGAGCCATTGTAGTTGTTTTTTTTCCCTCTTTTACTTGGCCACATTGTAGTGTTTTTGGCTGCTTTATGGTCACCATAGTGCGTGTTCTTAAAATAAGAAAATGTAGCAAAATACTAATTACACATGAAACAAACTAGTATGCTAGACAAATTCCCGCGGAGGATAAAGCAGGGATCTTAGGCTAAGTCTAATGGGAGTGCTAGTGCTAGTGCTAGTGCTAGAAAAAGCGTGGTGTATTCCCTGAATGCTACTTCTCTCTCCAGAAAGAACTAGCATTCGAAGTAGCATTGCTAGTTAGGCGTTGAATGATTCTGCGGTAGAAAAGTGAACCAGCGCTCAATGGTTCATGCCCGAATCGAATATTTTTACGAGATCTGATGGCTCATAACGTATATGTTAGATCTGATGGCTGATATTTTCTGACGCTTTTTACCATTCAGCGCCCCACCGCTCTATGATTAAGCGCTAGACTGATAACTAGCACTGCTAACTAGCAATTGCTATTAGACTTAGGAGGTCAATCTAGCGCTAAATAGCTGATGTGGAAGGGAATCTAGCACTCCCATTGGAGCCTTACCGAAAACACATGATCACTTCTCTTTAGCAAATATTTTGGCGCGACTTTCTAATTTGGAAGGTAGTGAAAAGGAGAACCGACGGCTGTGATAAAATGATTGGCTAATACTAAAAGAGGGTTCAGTTTGATGGCGCCAAATCATTGGGAAATGAAAAAATAAGTTATCCGTTAAGGTGGGTCCCACACAGGTAAGGCTTAGATCTGTTTTCTCAACAGTCAATGACTTTCAATCAGTTTCTCTCTCAGCTGTGTACCCATTTCTTGAGTGAGAATAGAGAGTGAGCATTTCGGAGGCAGGGAGATTCGCGTTTGGAAGATTCAAATCCAGTGAGTTGTCTTTCAATTACTACTCTGAATCTCTAATTTGGGGATAAGATTAGCATTATAATTTGTTTTCTCTTTGCAAATTCCAACTTAAGCTAGGGTTTTCACAGATGCCAAATTGATGATGATTCACTAAAATATTTGCATTTATTTTTATTCATATGAAAATAGTGAGCTTTTTGGCAAATGACTTTAATGTATAAAGGCTAACGCAATACAACATCCTCACATGGACACTGAGAGCATAATGAAATAACAGTTTCTAATCATTCTGGGGACATTCCAATTAAAGGCATTTGGCTTTGAGTTGGATGCCCACAAGCTTAACACGGATTTGATTTTTCTTTTGTCGGCACGGTGCACACCTGTGCATCCCATCTAGGATTCTACACTGACATTTCCTTGTTATTACGGATTGCAATTTGTTCCTCTAATCTCAGACACATATGGAAGTTAGCGATACAAAGACATCTAAAGGATATGCTAAACCTCCATGGTTGTTCAAAGGAAGGCAAGGGCACTTTCATTTTCAATTGTTTTTAAGGTTTTTTATTACTTTTGCTGTTTCCGTAAGTTTCAGCATAAAGTTATTATCCTGTGTTTCAGTGCCCTGTACCAGCTTCATCTTGTGAAAGCAGAAACTGCTCGTACATTCATTCCCAAGGAGTTTAGATTGGTTGAAGCTTTTGGGTACTCACATTTGTCCGTTTGATAAAACCTTGTCGCTTTTCATAGTCGAGACTAACCAGGTGAGCTTTGGATCTTGCAGATATACTCTGGGTGGATTCTTCCTTGCTCACTATGATGACAGCCCTGCTGGAATATTTGATGAGGTTGGCATGTTGTCTGTACATTGATTATAGTAAACACATTAATTTCTACAAGAATCGATATGTGTTTCTTTGTTTCATTTTACTACATGTCTGATTTTAATGTGAGGACTTTCTGTTTGTGATTCCCAGTATTTGCTTGCATTCTGGTATCATTCCGTACTCTTGAGAAATGTATGAAGTAGGCACCAGTACCATTATAACGGTCAGATAACAAAAAAAGGGAAATGAAAAGAACAACGGCCGATATTGACCTTTCTTGAGAACGGTAACAGGAGACTGTTCCCATTATAATGCCTAGAGACCGTTTTGTTTTTATAATGTATTGCAGGGGACTCGGTCTACATGATATTTTAAAACCGAAGATCAGCTGATATATATAAGCAACTCACAGAAACAAAGACAGAAAACAAGGACAACTTTGTTTTTTCTTTTTTCTGGTTTATAACTAACAACAACATTTCACTGGCAGCTTGTGGTGATTGCTGGAATTGTTTGGAATCCCCCAACTTCTTGCGCGTAAGTTTGTTTCCTAATGCACATATATTGTTGCTATTTGATGTGTTTTTAAACCATATACATAATGATATATTTTAGTGATACGAAAATGAATACAAGTTAAATTATTTATGGGAACAGATGGGCTGCGAGGGTACTTGTGAACAGCCATGAGGCATGCAATCATGGACGAAAGGTTTAGATCTGCTATGCACTCCTTGAGCAGATCTTCTGTCATTTTTTCCAGAAAAATTACTTCTCATTCAACTTTTTTCTCGTGTTGTTTGTTATCTTGTTGTTTTCCCTGTCTCACGTTTTATGAAATTGAATTCACGGTCTAATTTCAAAAAAACATCCGCTGGAAGTTGCAATAATACCAATCCTGGAAAACTAGATTTCTACTAATATCAACCTTTTCTGTAACAGGAGGTAGGCCTACCGAGTCAAGTTGCTGAATTCTCAAAGGTAAATTTTGTGAACCTTAAGATTTCACGTGTATAGCTTTTGCATGACAACGGTATGCATTATGAAAAAGTTAAGTAGTATTTATCATAGGATTTGAAACCATCAGGACCAAATTAGCAGCTAAATGTTGTACCATGTTTGAAAATCTAAGAACACAAGTCTGGTAGAGACTGTACGCTTATTACTAAGGTCCTGGGTCCAGATTGTGTCTTCTGGTGCTAACCAGTACTAGTCGCTTCTTTACTAATGAAAGAAACACAGAAGAACTAGGGAAAATAGTGTCCTCAAGTAACGATCCGATTCTCAGCTTCTTTAACATGTATTAGAGTGTGCTCTGAAATGTGAAGTGATTTTCATTCTTGTCAGAGCACTATGGGACTCTCGGAGAAGCCACGAAATAAAGGCAGTGATTTCCTTAACCGGATTGGTATTGGTATGGCCTTCAGCAGTCCAAAGGATCGTATGGATATCCATGTAACTGAAATCGAGGGGTCGACTACAACTGATTTCTGTAACATTAACCTTGCAACTTGTGAGTAGGATGATTCCCACTTTGAAGCAGCCATTCCATATAAATTTCATATCTACCAACCAGTCCCTACTTTCCATTACAAGAATATCTTTCTTATGGAATTCGTTGAGCAATAAGTTTTCTGTAAAGCAATGTTCTTTATATTTTTCGAACATTGTTTACATTCTTTTGGTCCTACTTATGCATCTTTTTGCTTGTATCATTACTGATTGATAGACCTTATATTTTTCTGGATATGAGTTTAATGTTGGCAGTGCAAGATTCAAACTCAATTGACAAGTGGATGGGACCTGCCATCAAAATGTCGCTCCCGAGCTTTAGGTATTATTCTGCAGCAACATAACTCTTTGGTTTCATAACTTCCCAACTTTGAAGAGAACTGAGAAGTTGTTGATGATGCAATTTAACGCAGTGGGCACACAGAATATAATCCTCAACTTCTCAAGTATTCGTGCCAGATTGAATGCAGGTTCTTGTTTCTTTTCATGTTACCATTATGAATCTTTAGATTTTGCAGCTTAAACCTTTGTTTGTTGCTGTTTATCTGAAACCTCTGTTCGATGTCTTCTTCGTTGTAGAGTTCGAGCAGTGGAGCCAGCAAAAGTTTCAAAAGCTACTGAATTTGCATTGCAGAACGTTGAAAAATCATCTGTTCCGCAGAGTTCCAGCACGTCTGTGGAATCTAATAATCACTCACATGAGCCAAGCTATGCACGTGACAGGAGCATTTCTGTGTTATTGTCGAAACCACTATTGGCATTAGAGTTTAATTTTCTGAAAATGCAGGTCGAAGCTCCCACAGCAGTTGGTAACAACTTAACCAATGCTGAAGGTTCTTCTTAAACTACCTTAACCAGCCTTTCCAAAATGTCTTTTGAGTTAGAACTTTTTCTCACCAGCTATAATCGTCTTGGTTCTTGTATTAGACACAGTGATATATCCATCCATGTCTTGTCATGAACGTCTCACCTAGTTGTCAAATTCCTCCATGGTAAATTAGGTTCCTGAATGATGTTCACAGATTCTTACTCCGACCGAGGAAGCAAAACGCTTTGTAGTTTGAAGCGCTGATCAATTTTTTGTGTAGCGGAAGAGCCTCAGCTGAGAATTGTGGTGTTGCTTTTATAACTGTAAAATGGTTCTGATATATTCTAGCATTATTCTTTGAAGTAATTTTTAGCAAAATTTGCAATTGCATGCACAAAACAACCAATTTGATGTGGAAGAAGATGCAAGCTTGACTAGCAAGTAGCAACTGATCAAGAAGGTTGGAAATCACAGTCCCTTGGTGAATAAATCTACCACTAAAAACATGATTAATCTGCAAGACCCACTGACCACCAATTATCTAACAACATGGAAGTCTATTATTATGTGCTTTGTCCCGGCATGAAAGACATAATCAGAAGCAAGAGGGATGGCACTAGTGTTATCACAGATTAGCAAAACAGGATATTGGTGCACCGAAATGTGCAACTCATTTAACAGATAAGGGAGCCACTGTGATTCTGCAACTGCCACTGCCAGGCTTTTGTACTCTGCGGCAGCGAAAGACCTTGGAATTCCTTTTCAGAGGACCAAGAGAGTCTATAGAAAGGCCCCTTAGTTAATCTTCTTGTGTCAGGGAACCCAGCCCAATAACAACCAGTATGGGCCTGAAGACTATGTAAATCAACCCTTCAATAATGCCCTTTATAAATTATAGTGCAAGTACCTTCTTCTTCTTTTTTCTTTAAAAAATAAATAAATAATGAAGGGTTGTATTAAAAAAATGATATCTACATGCTTAGCAACAGTTCAACAACAGTCACGTATGAAAAACTGCGTCCCAATGAAACAACAATTGATTCACAGAAACATGCCCAAATACCAATTCTCACAAGTTAAATTAGAAAAATAAAAATAAAATAGAATTTATTGATTGAATGAGATGATTACATCGATAACCCATAGGGTATATATAGCGATACCATAATTTGGTATTCAAGAAAACAATTGTTTGTAAATCAAGTCATTCCAAGTATACTAAATATTTCCTAAATACTAAAACTTTACATGACTAGAATCCAAAACTCTAACACCCTCCCTCAATTTCATGGAATTGAAAAACCGCATGAGATTGACCATTTGAAGTTGTTGAGAAAAGCGATACGAAGAAATACCCGAGAAGTAGAAACCAAAATAAGGAGCTCGTCGCCCGAAAGAAAAGAAGAAAGTACCGATTAGGAAAACCGCCAAAATAGGGAGATTCACAGAACCGTTGATGGAGCAAATAAGAACCATCGATAAAAATTACCCTGCAAAATAGGGAAGAAAAATTGACGAAGAATCGCGCTGGTGAAGAAAAAATATAGTTGATCAGGAGAACCTTTGGTCAATAACTAGATCAACATAATCAGAAAAAGTAACCGAGATAATGACCATTAAGAGGAGAAAGATAACTTCTGAAAAGGGTAGAGAAGTGTGTCGCCGCCATCTTCAACAAAATGTGATAACTTCTTTCACGATGTTAGATTTAGGATTCAACAAAATAAGTATAGAAGAAAACCTAATAAGAAAATATTAATATTGCAGCGGAAGAAAGATCCGGCGGACAGTAGCATTGAAGACTACCGCCGCCGGCTGGAGAAGAAAAGCGAAGTGCGCAACAGGTCCGGATCGAACCTGCTGATACCAAGTGAATGAGATGATTACATCGATAACCCATAGGGTATATATAGCGATACCATTTGGTATTCAAGAAAACAATTGTTTCTAAATCAAGTCATTCCAAATTTCCTAAATATTTCCTAAATACTAAAACTTTCCATGACTAGAATCAAATTCTCTAACATGCAAGTACTTCAAAATTCGTTTTCAATCTATAATAAAACATGCTTAAACTTGACGAGTTAGTTTAGATAAAGAAAAAAAAAGGATCTGTCTAGGGAGGGGGATCAGTCTGAATGGTTGTGGGTGTCCATGCCAATGCTACATTTTAATGGCAGGAGCTCATCAATTGATGCCTTTGATTGATTTACCATGTCATTTATCATTTATGTCTCACAAGAGATTTACCCATGCACAAACGGCATAGAATTGTTCAATATTGTACGTCAATTTCTTTGAAACATGTTTTTCTCGGTCTCTTGTCACCTCATAGCATCCCAAATTTTAGAAGACTCGTTGCCTTGTAAACCGTTTTCGACCCATATTTTAGAGACCCATTCTGAAATAAGTATACTTGGTGGGTTTGAATATATTGAGCTCTTTACTTGATTTTCTACCGAGAAATTGTCGTCTTTAAATCTGTACCCATATTTGAAAAAACTTTTATGCACGATGAAAGAAGTCCACTGAAAATTTGTCGTCTTCGGACCCATATTTTAGAGGAAAGGTATTGATAGATAGTAGTCCACTGAAACCACTTGATGCTAGGCCTGTCAATGGTAACGGAAAAATCCGACATCCGATCCGAAATCCGTTATCCTATAGGGTATTATCCGTCATATCGGATATCGGATATCGGATACCGATAAGATAACGGATAAATGTCTGTTAACCTAACGGTAATGGTAAAGCCAATATCCTATAGGGTATTACCCGATATCCGATAAAAAAGAGGGTATTATAGTATTTTTTTTCCTTCCCCCTTCTTCTTCTCATTCTCTTCTCCGCAGCTTCTGTTTCTCTTCTTTTCCTGAAACCCTAAGCTCTCAGTTCTACCACCACAACACAGATCTAGACCTCACCACCACCATCACAACGCAGATCTAGACCTCGCCACCACCACCACCACAACGCAGATCGATTCCATGTTTTTTTGAACAGTTGACGAATCTGAATCTGACCGTATTTTCTTCTTTGCTTGTTTCGGTTTTGAGTTTGAAGAGTCATGAGATTCAAGACTAGCTGCCGGTAGATTGGAGATATCAGTGAGAACTTTCTTATTCTTCTTCTTCTTCAGGGCTGCAGATCTTGAAGATTTCTTCACTGGTTCAACAGATTTGATGGAAGATTGACCAGGGAGAAGACCAGATCTGTGAATTCGGATTGAATCAATTGACCATTCGTTCCATCTGAGAGTCGCAAGGTCTTTCTTAATATCATCAGGATTAAGTAAAACAGATGAAGAAGTATTTGTATCTTTCAATGTTGATCTGAATGGTGATTCCAGTGTCATTGTTCTCAATTCCTCCATGAGATCAGTCTGACAAATTTCATAATTAATACAAAATCACCATTTATCTTATGTCTTATCGGATATTATCGGATAATTATCCGATATCCGATAAGTTAACCCTAACGGTAATGGTAGTAGATTTTACATATCCGACGGATATTATCGGATAACGGATATCCGATAGCTGTTAGCCTAACGGTAATGGTAAAGCCAATATCCGTTCCGATAGCTACCGTTGCCAGGCCTACTTGATGCACATGTATTTTTTTTTTTTTTTTGTGTTCTCTCATTATTACCATTTCTTGTTTATATCGAATCCCACTCTATATAGGGTACCAAATTTTGAAAATTTCTAGAGCACATGATTATTCATTTTTAATGATTTTTTTTTTATGAATAGAGTAATTGTATACGAAAGTTTTAGTATTTATTGAATATCAATGTATTATATGTTGTTCCAATTTCCATTTTTGTGCAATATTGAAGCCAAGGTAAGTGATTAAAACCCTAGAGTTTTCAACCTCATTTTTACGTTTCATTAAGGTTTCTTGGTAATACAACAACATCTCAAAGTGGTCGAATGTCTTTGTGTATTTGTATTTTATTTTAATGTGTAGTCCCATGTGTTCAACCGCAGTTTATGTCATCGACGTTGACCTTCTGGAAAAATGACATATTATTATAATATTTTTGTCCGGTACCAAAATGGTTGTTCACCAATTATGAAGATTTGGTCGTTATTCGAGCGTGGTCGGTTGCTGGCCATGACAATCTACTGCTATGGAAGGTGAATTTTTTTTTCTTAACAATTAGACATAAGATGAGTACAGGAACCGAGTACTTATGGCCTCAAACTTTGAAAAACTTTAGGTTATATTTATGGAGTGCAGCTGTTAGTGGAATGGTGAATCAGTTCATCTTTAATATTGTCATTATACTTCTCAATTATTATGAATAGTGTTAACAAAATGTAAAGGAAACTCAATTTGCGGATACCTTAAACCCATGTATTCTATATTTATAGTCCAATTTTTTAATTGATCCACAATAACCAAAATAAATTTCCGAGTGTATTTTTCTGGAAGAATTAGCTTGACTTGAAACAAATTCCTCGAGACATTGGGACTACTATTATGTTTTCAATCAAGAAATATTATTTGTTTCAAGAGGCTTATTCAATCAAACCATGTAACCATTATATCCAAAATTTACAACAATGACCCAGATTTGAAGGACCAATGGAATTTTGTAACAATTGTTCTCATTTTTATTTATTTTTTGTTTTGTGTTGCAAGCAATTTTATTTTAGTGCTAATGATGCAACCACATCTTTTACCATATCAGTTTAGTTACTCATGCGATAAACGAAATAAATTAACATAATCCACCACTACTCACCCGCATCCACCATCAAAAATAATTACTCGTTGCTACTACTTTCAACACCACCACTAATGCCACCTTCTTCAACTGTCACCAACACCACCACAACCACCACTAATATCTAGTAATATAATTATTATGTAAAACATAATCTATAGTCAAGTACATCTTCCACAACTGTGGCATAACGACATGAAATTATCATAGTTCAATACTGCTCATCAACACCCACTACCACCATAAAAAACACTCACTACCACTACTTTTTCCATTACTACTGGCCGTCATCATTACCACCACCTCAGTACTTGATACGAACAGAAAATGTTAAGATAGAAAGAATTCAGATGTATATCCCCTAATATACTCTGTTTTTCGTCTTAAACTGTGTCTCAAACACAACACTGATACCCAATATTGTCACACCCCTAAATCACCCATCATTTTTCTTAGGAAGGCGACAACGGCAACAATGGTTCAAAGTCTACTTTGACACGCACTGCTCAGCCTTATACACTTGTGCAACACCAACTTTCTTCGTACTTAGTAACGTAAGACTTCTTTCTTGGTTTTCTTTCTTACTCAAACACACCCATAATATGCTGAGTTATGCCATGCAAATAATCATGAATCAGAATAGTAAGAACACAAAGGATGAACGCAACCATCTCATCTTTATTGCTTCAATGGAAGATACACCAAAACTATGCCCAAACCGGACATGACAAAACAGATCTGAAAAGGCAGGGGCCGGTACCGAAATACAACCAACTTTTCGTTTGGGCTCGTGAGACTTATGGTCACACCTGGAAGATCTCAAAAATCAATATCCAGATCTGTTAACCTGAGTTTGGATCACAAGGATCAGTCCAACGCAAGACAGGGTCTTGGTAAATCCAATGGATGGATTGAGGACAACGATCAGGTTTATTAATAACGTAATTCTTGTGTTTGCTTTAATTATATAATCAGAGAATATAATTCGGAAAGTAAAGCACACAAGACACCAGAGATTTTTTTAACGAGGAAACTACAACCTGTAGAAAAACCTCAAGACCTCGTCCAGATTGAACACCGCACAGTACAAACTGTCTACAAACACTAGCCTACTATAAGACTTCGGTCTGGGATGTAGCAGAGACCAATTCCACCCTCCAAGAGAACTGGCTATTGTCGCACTCCTTACGTCTCTAGATCCCCCACAGATCGTCACACACTTGATTCCCTTAGATGACGTCCTTTACAGGCCTAGGAGTTGATTTAACCGTTGTTAAAGGCTTGTGTCAACAATTCCGGCTTTGCAACCTCAATTATCGACTGTATGTTTGAACTGTCCTCTATCAGTTTGACATACACAAAGTGACTTCCTTCGGATTGCTCCAGGTCATACGGAAATCTACTTACAAGCGGGGGCTGACAAGTAAACCGAGTAAACTATGCCCAACTTGTCTCTACCTCAGTTGTACACGAAGAATCACTTAAGAACCTTATACAACTGTAGCTAACTAGGTCTTACAACACCGAGTGCAGCCGTGCGTTGCTTCCTTTCGAAACCATGTGTGTAACGTATCAGTTCTTGAATGGCCTTATATCAGAAGAGAAGGACCGTAGAATAGACAAGAACGTGATCAGGTTACCAAGGTTACAGGTTACTCCGATTCCAACCACTAAGGTCTCAATCTCCTACCTGTGCTTCCCAACTATCAAGAGAAGTCTTTATATTCGTAGGTAAATCCCAAGAGGAACTGCTACCTAATAGAGGATGACTATACCACAACAAGCATTCACCGAAGTAAAAAGAGTTTTACGATAACTTCCCAAAGGAATCTTCATGTATGCTTGATGCTTGCGGTATTCGTCCTTAGACACCTCTATTTATAGCACTCAATAAGATAAGTTGCTTTGGAATAAAGCAACTAGTTACTTGTCCCACAAGTTTTGGAAACCCTAACTTGCAAACCAAGTAAACAGAGATTTATCTCAATTGGAAATCATTTATCATTTATCTGCCAAGTGTTTTGTTAGCTCAAAAACACTTCAAGATAGAGATCCAACAGACCACAGATAATCTTTATCTTATTGACACATTGAAAACCGTTAGATGGACCACATAAGATATTTCGTGATAACCAATTCCAACTAAGAGATAAAGGAGTTCAGAGTTTAACCCGAGTGAAAATCCCAAAGAATATTCACTTGGGACGGTTCGCAAACCGTCCATCTGAATCACAGCCAAAATTATCGATTTTGGGTTCACGTTAGGTACGCGTACAAAATGACACTTTGGAACTCAGGAGAATTTCCGAGTTTATGTTCACGAACGGTTCGTGAACCGTCGTCATTCTGATTTAGGGTTTCAACTCTGATTCGCTGGAAGTTCTGGGCTTAACCAGTACTTAGACGTGTTAGACGTCCTCAGCTATAATCCACTGGACTCTTGCTCAAGAGTACTCCTTTAGATTCACCCATATCCAACAAGTGATTTTCAAGCAAACCATTGCAATGGACAAATGGTGTCGAATCTATCTCATGCATTCTTGTAAACTTAGTATTTGCGGGAACAAATACCAACATAACTCATGGTCACGTAGACAAGAACACGATCTCAATCGCTATTAATATCACTACTAAAGTAGCTGACTATTTCGAAAGATAGAGAAAGTAGAATATCCATAAAAGTCATAACTCCTACTAACCTTTTGTCGATGAATAATTGATGTCTTCTTTGTCTTCACAGTCTTCGTCTTCAAGGTCTCTACTACTTAGTCTATATCCCAATTCCGAAATCTAAACTCTAGTAGGCTAAATCAAGAATTGTGTTTTGACACCTAAAACTGACAACCAGCTTGACATACCAACGCTAGTGGGTTTGACCGGACAACGCCCTAACAATCTCCCCCTTTGTCAATTTTAGTGACAAAACCAATTTACATATGGATTCAAAAAATATACATGATCCTAGGGCGTCCCTGGCTCCATGGGAAGAGATTTGTGCCTACAATCTCACCTGTAATCATCAAAGGCCAAGAGTTCATGTTTGACCAAGAAAGCTGCAGCGTGGGAAAGCTGGAGTACCGCGTAGGGTCTGAAACTCTGGTGATATTCAAATAGTTATGTGAAAGTGATTTGAAATACTTTATTCAGAATTATTTAGTTCATGGAAATCCTATCCAACGTGTCCCTACACAAGGATTGGATGATTCTCCGACATGGGGACTTGATTGCATCAAGTCTATCAATCCCTCTGAGGCGCCTCAGAAGGAAATCAAGGCTACTTCCAATAAGTGGATCCGGACAAAGCAACGGTCTTATAGGCGAAAGACACCTGAGATGTCATGGGTCCCTAAGGCTGTTTTTCAAGAAGGAGATAAGGTTATGCGACGTACTAACCGAAAAGTAACTTCTATTCTGGGGTCCACAGCAAACTGGGAGGGACCTTATGTTATATCTCGAGTCATGCCCGATACATGATAAGTGCAATACATGAGAGGCTCTCAAACATGGTGGTCAATGGCAAATGGCTCAAGAAGATATGAAGATTCACTAGAGTTTATTTATTTCCTGTAATTTCAATTCCTCCAAAATAAAAGTGCAAGCAATCTCTTGCCTTTTAACAAGTCAATTCAAAAAAAAAAAAAAATCAAATTCAAAACCTATGAGTTCAAAAATAACCAATTCCTATAAACCCTTTTGTTCATAAAACCAAATAAAAGCAAAATAAAGTTATTTTGCTCCTGAAACCTTTCAGAAACAACCATCTAATGAAGAT
Organism: Papaver nudicaule; assembly: GCA_023529015.1. Lineage (NCBI taxonomy): Eukaryota > Viridiplantae > Streptophyta > Magnoliopsida > Ranunculales > Papaveraceae > Papaver > Papaver nudicaule. The sequence continues at coordinate 15,954 of JAJJMA010293235.1, forward strand.
TTCGCTCCTTCATCAACTGCTTTCTTTATTACAGCTATATCAGCAACTTTCTTCTCCGCCTTTTCAGTTAACTTACGGAGTTCCTCAGTCATGGCAGCATAATTCCTCTCTTCTTGCTTCACCAAATCCTGGGTAAATTTGTCGACAGCAGCACGCCTTGTTCGGATAAACTGGATTCTCGCTTGAAGCCACAACAAATTGGGTTTGAAATTTTTGAATGAAGTAATCAGCTCTTCTGCTTCATATAACGCCTCATCTGTCATGTCCGTTAGAGGGGTGGCATACATCTTCGAGATCAAACCCAGGAGATCAGCCGCAACACCTGTGAGTGTACGCAAGTGGTCACGCCTTCCAGCAGTAATAAGGTGACCATAAAGATCCCATATCTTTTTATACAGTGGGACGTGTTCCTCAGGGACTGATAGACACAAAATAGTGCATATTTTCCCATCATTTTATAGGTGTTCATGTACCAAAATTATGCTATCTGTGCATTCTTAGGCCAGACTTTGTATTTTCTTGCTTTCGAGTACTTTTACTTTTATTTGGTTGTTTATGTGATTTTTGTAGGTTAAATAAAGCTTGTAGACCGAGGGGGCAGAATGGAGAAAAAGAGAGACCGGCCTGGATTTTTAACGGGTGCAAAATGATTTTTGCACAAAGAAAGAAGTGGTCCAAATAGAAGAAGTAGCCCAAAATGAGAAATGCGGTCCAAAAAGAGAAGGGAGGCCCGAAATGAAATATGTGGTCCAAATGCTGTGTATGCCCCAAACTGAAAAGGAAGGGCCTAAAGCGCCACATCCCTGACCCTGACCACGAAAAGAAATTCAACTTTTCTTTTCCTGACAACTTCACCAGCGCCTCCACCGACCACGTCCTTTCAACCCGTCCATTCTTTCTTCTCCAAGTCCAACCCACCACGCCACCGACCGTGTACTTTCAGCAGCTCGTGCCCCGCGCCACCGACCATTTCACCAACTCAAGCATCCAACATCTCACCAGCTGCCACGTGTCCTTCATCAATTTTTCATCACTATCCAGCGGCTGCAAAGAAACCCACATGTCTTCTACACCCATCTTTGATACTCCGCCCAACACCAGAACGGTCCCTTTAGTTTCTTTTTCTCAACCAGGAGAACTAAAGAATCGAGAATTTCTTTCTCCCTTTTTCTTTCTTCTTCCCCGCTGCCCCGCTGCAACTCCCTTTCCCTCCGCCTCCATTAAACCTCTCAACCCACGCCTAGAAATCAAGAGCATGCGTATGGCGATCTTATCAATAACCACAGTAAATCAAGCACCTAGCTTTGATTTGCTCTCAATTCATAAAGTCCCAAATTTGTGGTGAAGAAGCGGCCAACGAGATTTAGAGTTTGAGCAATTGGGGGAAATTTGTGTATAAATAGAGAAGATGTTGGGTAGAGAAGGGCATCCAGTAAGTTTTATCTTAAGTAGTAGAATTAATTTCAGTTTTCATCATGTTCTAATTTCATTTTCTAGGGTTTAGATGAAACCCTTAATTCATCTTTAGAAATTCAAGTCTTTGAAGTTGTTTTTGTTTGTGCTTCATACTATGGATCAGTTTAATTTGTTGCTGCATTTTATAGCCATTCACCTTGTATGCTGCATCAATTGTTGTTACATCCATGGTTGTTGGACCCCTTATAATTTGCTGCACCTCAACTCATGCTTAATAGATTATGTTGGTCTGTGACTAGTTGTGCTGTAATGAGACAATTAGTGCTAGGGAACAACACTGATCGAAAATATTATTCTGTGACTAGGTGTGCTGTAATGAGACATCTAGTGCTAGGGAATAATACCTTAGTTGATATTAGACAATCCAATATGAGATCCCTTTGATAAAAGCGGAAGATTTGTATCTCCCCCGCTGCTTCATTCTATGGGAACATAACAACTTCATTAGCTGAATATCTAGGATAGTTAAGTGGTGGATTCAACTGCCCTAGTACTTCTCCATCAATTGCTTGATATTTCCAGTTTTATTACGTTGCTTTTATAATTTCCATAACCAATCATCTGCTCGTCTTTGACGATTCCATCGATTTAAATCAGTATTAGTAACTCTTAGAATTTCATTTTGCAATCACCCTTGTCTCTGTGGGAACGAACCGTATTTGCCATTGTACTCATTATTGACACCGTGCGCTTGCGGATATATTGCATAGTAGGTTTTACGGGCCTACCAGGGACATTAAATCCTTCCACTAGTATATGACCAGGGAGAATTGTTTCATGGGGAGGATTATACGCCAAACCAGCATGAGGAAACTCGAGAAGAGCCCACTTGGTAGGAGCATCCACACCAGTGATGTCGATATCCTCAGAGACTTGTGTTTCTCTGACAACGAGCTGAAAGAAAGGTTCAAAGCAAGCAGAAGTTTAATAATATGTTTCAAGCTACGATAAAAGCTTAACATAAGAAGATAATCAAATTTACCTCGGTATTGGGAGGATTTTCGTCAGCAACGTTGTCAAAGTCCTTATTAAGGTTGTGACCCGCACTTAACCTTTCACCAATAAAGTAGCTGTCATTCGTTGCTTCTTTATCTCCGAAAGGCTGCAAGAGCAAACAAGATAAGAATAAAATGCTAAATGTTTTATTTCAAATCAAAAAGGTAACAAAGATAACCTGTGTCACGGAAGACTTAGGGTCTGTGGAGCCTCCACTTTTATTCTGCTCAGTAATCATATCAGTGGATTTGGGCGGTGTATTCGGAGTCGATTCTTCAAGCACTGGGTTCCGCTCTGAAGGAACAAATGAAAACTTCTCGACTCCTGTAGCAGGTCCATCCTACATCAAATAAAGAAGAAAAGTCATTAAAAGAAGATATATCAAAGGATTCACGACGTTATCTTGAAGAAATAATTTTCTGACATCTGAATTCTTACGAAGAACGGTGAAAAACTCAAAATCTATACAAATCAGTAAGAGATATGAAGAAACTTCCTTCACGGGAGTTGTTCGTATGGATGTTTTCTATCACGTGCTACCGGAATGATTTTTCCATTGAACAGCGTACAGACTGCGACATTCCTGGACGTGGCGTCACTTTGTGACACATAAAATAACGAGCAAAAATGCGTGAAATTCAGATTTTCTTTTTCGAGGTGAAAGCTATTGAAGTCCTTTTTCTAAATTGGGGTCAATCACCGAAATCCGACATCGGATGAAGATTTTACGGTCATTCTCGTGACGTGACTCAAAACAGGAAAATCTGACGGGAATTTTTACTTTCACACTAAAGTAAAGATACAAGCAATGGAGTGAAGTCTTACCTTCGCCCAATCTTGTGTACTAAGATTGGGGACTTGTTTATCATTCAAGAGGTTCATCATGGAGCTGTCCTTCCCTTGGAAGAGTGATAATTCTCCCGAAAGATGACTACCGAAAGACAAAGACATTTGTGTTGCGGAACTGGCAAGCTTCGAGTTAGGCGACGAACGTTGCTGCACAAGATATGGTGATAAAGCGTCAAAATCATCATACATAAAGCTTATACAAGCATTTAAAAGTTCGAGGTAATTACCAAATCATTCATGTCTCCTATTTTACGCTTAAGAGTGATATATTTAAGCAGGGAGAACGTTTCCAAGTCTTCCTTGGAGGGAACTGCCCGTACTTCTTTTGGGGAAGCCACGAAATCCCTATATAATTGTACCTGGTCATCCCAAAACCGCCTACCTGCTTCAGTGACGGATGGCACTCTTTCTCCCGAGAGAAAGGACACTGGACTAAGCAATCTGGTCTGATATCCTTGCATATTATTTGGAGGAGGACCTCGCTGCAATGGGACGTCCTGATCAAAACCCATCTGACGAGCTCCCCTGTCAACATTATATGCTCTAGTCACGTATGCTCCTGATTCACTAATACCAATGATGTGGCCGCTGCAACAACTTATCATAAAAACCTGCTCTGCATCAGTAAGTCTTCTACAGAAAGAGCCTTCGCTGGAATGTTATTTGGAGCGGCACCAAATGAGCGAAGTTGAGCTACACCTGCGGGAATTGAGGTCCATGGACGAAAGACCACCGCTGCCTCGTCGTCCATGAATGCAAGAAAGTTCTTTGAAATAGGCTTGTTCATCCAGCGAACAATCCGGGCCTGGTCTGACAAATATTTGTCTTTGGAGGACCATTTTGGAGCATAACCAAGGTAATGCTCATACAACCAAGCTTGCACGAAATTCGTTGATACAAATGTCTCAATCTTTGCAGCGCCATTCGACAATGCCATATTTGCTGACAAAGTGGAAAGATGGGTATACAAAGTACCAAGAAATAAAGAGCCAATAGGAACAGGAGTACCTTGAGCCAATGTTATGGCGTACGAAATAAGCGTAGGCTTCAACTTCTTGTATTCATGAAGATCTTCAAAGACGTCCTTTGATAACCAGAGCAGGAGAAATGTAGCAATGGACAACACTGAGATGCCGCCATTACTGGATTTTGTCCAGTGCATCATCCACGAAGCATATGCATCGCCATGCTTGTTCAGGGTTTCAACAATGATGATTAACTGAGCCTGCAGGTTCCTTCCATCTGCATCCAAGCTAACTCTGAGCTCTCCATAAATTGGGAGTCTTAGTAACGCTGCTACATCTTCCAGAGTAATTACAAGCTCTCCCCATGCAAGTATGAAGGAGTTTGTACCACTACACCAACGGGTCATGAAAGCAACTAAAGCACACTTATCTCTAATTACGAAGAAACTATCCGAACTCTTTACAGCATGAAAGATTTCGGCCTTCTCAAAGATGTCCTTGATACCTGGGGTGTCAAGTGTATTCTGAAGATATATGGACCATGAGTTAATTTGTTTCTGCATAGAACGAAAAACGACACTGGAAGCACTAAAGTCTCCTCTCTGCAGACGAAAGCGAGCCACATGTGATGGAGTAAATAGCCATTGGAGCATTAAAATTGCTTGGGAGAATTTTAGCTTGGTCCTGGGGAACTACAGCTCGAGCTAAACTTGCCAGGCGAATTTCGAATTCATCGTTGACATGAGGGATCTCTTTCACAGCTGTAGTGGATGTTACTTCATCAACAGCACGAGAAGAACTATGGGATTCATTGTCAGTCATCATGATCTTCCAGTCTACAAAATACTGTGTTTATAAAAAGGGGAAGAACAAGCCAAAGAGGGAGATAGCCTTCACGTCAAAAATCTGCATGATATATAAATATAAATATATATCACACGCACGGTTTTGGGAGAGAGTCCTAACCTAATTAGGATTGGATGTCGCTTAAGCAGGCTTGGTCTTTAGGCCCTGTTTGGATTCCATGTTCGTGGACTTTTACGCGGAGGCGGCTGGTCCATCAACTCTATGCTCACCCTAGAACACTCAAGGTTCCATGCTGCGCAGGGGACTTAATGTTGATGGTGGTTTTTGGCGAGGAGGTCACAGGAGTAATTTCACATCAATTTCTGGCGTCCTGGAATAGCTCGAGATGAGGTATGAATTTATTTTATGATAGGGATAAGATATTTTGGTTGCCGTTAGCCATACTTTGATATTTTGGTCTATATCCCTAGCCTATACGTAAAAATACCTACGCATGCGCATTAGCCTAGCTCATGCTCGAGCCAAACCTAGGCAATTCACGTCACCAACACTTGGAGATACATGGCCATCCCTTGGCCAAGCTTGGATGCCCACACTATTCCTTGGCCTATAGCCCTGCGCTTAACCCCGCCATCATTCCTTGG
>JAJJMA010293239.1:0-16196 GCA_023529015.1 Papaver nudicaule
GCAAGAGAAACACCAAACTGACAAATCACTGCATCCCATAATGCACAGAGATACTTACTATCAGTATATAATCTGCGGAAACTTTATACTATACACACAGATACACTTGCATAGAAAACATGGAATAAGTCGGAATGTACCTGTAGCTCAGCGCTGAACCATGATTTCTTACTTGATAATGCTCAAGCATATGTTTGTTGACGAAGCGACTGCAAAGTACTTCCTTACAGCACAAACATAACCAGTTTTCGACAAGGTTATGACACCTATAAAATTATACACAAAGTTATATACCCTTGTTCAGATTTCTTCAAATTCATGTCAACAGAATACATAAAACCTAAAACCTAAAATATACAAGAAATTCCTAAACGTAGTAGCAGGATAAGAGCAAAATAACACGAATTCGGAAATGAGCTAATATCGTATGGTTTTTATAGATAAATATCTAGCCGTTAGGGTTTTGAATTTCTATTTGTTATGTTTTTGAAATCCCAACGTTATGTTTTTGAAATCCCACCGATACGTTTTTGAAATTTCTAACCGCTATGTTTTTTACCTCATTTAATTTTAATGGATAAATCCTTCTCATTTAATTTTGATTGAGAATTTGATTGATGTGATTCTGGACACACTGGCGAAATATATGAACCTAAATCTTTAAAGAAACGAAAGAAGTAAAAACCTAGGTTTGAAAACCAACCACGTAATCAACGAATCACCAATCATTGAGAAAAATAATAAATCTCACAAAGAAACAACGAAATTGAAGAAGAAATCACTAGAAAATGGAGTTTCGAAATCGAGAAATATCTTGGTCAACGGAGACAACCAAAGTCAAAGAAATTTCTTCTTCGATACTCTAAGCCACATATGAATGCTGGATAGAATCTCTAATAATGTTTGACCATGATCAGTGTGTACACTAACTGTTTGATAAAGTAGTATGAATATAACATAGATATACATATGGTTTTCCCATTTTCCCAAAGTATAATAAATAATTCTAAAGTTACCAACATATATCTCACTTTCGAGTTTGAATTGCATTTGTTTTATCTCGAACGCGATTTTGCTCTCGCAGCGCTAGATCAAATATGATCTAGCAGCGTGCGGGCCGTTGGATGGCCAATCCAACGGCCATGATGCTTTGGATTCACTGTCGGCGGGATGAAAAAGTTCGGCGGTAATTTCACTGTCGGCGGGAACCATCACGGCCGTTGGATTGGCCATCCAACGGCCCACTCGGCGCTAGATCAATTTTGCTCTAGCAGTGCTAGAGCAAAAATTTTTCCTTTTATCTCCACGACTCATCATATATTTATGATTATCTTGCTATTTATTTGCATATTTGTATATCATACACAAAATCATTAGTTAGCATTGTGAACTACCAACACGTACCTCTATTAAAGGACACCTTTTGTGTTCCAAATTTTGAAGCGAAACACAGGTACGATAACAAATTGAAGATATTTTATTTGATACATTAAAGAATTTTTGCGAAATCTCCAAACTCTGAATCGGAGATTCAATCCACCGAAGTCAAGTTTGAGAGTCGGTCTCCTGGCCAACTGGGCTAGTTCATGTTGGTTCAACAATTTGAAAATTAGTCATATAGTATGTTATAACACTTCCCGGTCAAACCTACTAACTTTGGTATGTCAACTTAGTTGTCGAGTTTAGATGCCAAAAAATAGTTCTTGATTTATTCTACTTAAGTCAGATTTCTGATACGAGAATTAGATTAAGTAGGTGAGACCTCGACGAAAACTGGAGCTTAATCACGCGGACATCTTTCAATCTTTATAGAAAAAAGTTAGTAGGAGTTGTGACTTATTGACTCTTCGATTTTACTTATTCTATCATTCAAAATATAGCCGGCGACTTTAGTATTGACAGCTTATTGAGAAGAATTCCTATCTACACGACATAAGATTGTGTTCGTATACTCTCCAAGTGTACTACTGAGAAAAAATCAATACACTTTCCATTACAATGGTTTGATTGAAAATCAATGTAGGAGAATGGTAATTCTTGTAGTAATACTCTAGAGCGAGTATTACGGATTATGGCTCAAAGCGAAATAACGCCTAAGTGCAAAAAAATGGCCCAGCCCACGCACTACCGAGCAGATCCGGCTAAACATCACTTGGTACGTGAACTAGCTCACGAACCATGTCCCCGAAATGTCCTCATGTGGAAAAAAGTGCAATACGATTCACGAACCAACTTTGGTATGCGGTTTAGTTCAAAACTCTCGAAGCTCATACACGGTTCAATAAGATATTTAGTCAAAGATCATACGCGGTTCACTCATCTTTTCTCAATAGTTCAATAATATATTTAGTTGTTCACTCTTATGTTGAGACCATATATTTGATAGTAGTTATGATCTATCAAACTACTTGGTGATAAACTCTAATTGGTTTCCATATGTGATCAACTGTGATTCCTTGTTGTGCAAGTTAAGTAATGGGTTCGTTTACATGGTCACGACCTAACTTGTATGACAAGGAATCTATTTCTTTATTCGTAAGCACCCTATTTCATTGAATGTTATAAATAAAATACTCTAGAACGAAAACCACAAGCATCAAGCATTCGTTAATTTCTTTGTGGAATTGGCCTACGACTATAAAAAAAAGCCTTCACTTGAGAGTTGTGAAGCACATGTAGATATTTGACTTTATGGGAATCAAGTGCATAGGGTTTTGCGAGATCCAAGAGACATAAGGAGTGTGACAGTAACATGGTCGCTTGCAGGGCTTGAGTTGGTCTCATCTTCATCCCAGTCTGAAGTATGATAGTAGGCTAGTGTTTGTAGACAACTTAATATTGTGCGATGTTCGAACTAGACTCGGTCCCGAGGTTTTTCTGCTGGATTGTTGTTTCGTCGTTAACAAAACTTATGGTGTCTTGTGTGCTTTACTTTCCGCATTATATCTCTGATTATATAATTAAAGAAGCACGAGTTGTACGTTATTAAAATGCAGTTCTTTTCGAATCCTTCTGAGGGATTCACAAGACTTGTCATTGTTATATTGATCTTTATGATCCAACTCAAATTACATATTTAAATATTGATTTTTTAGATCGTCCAAATCTTGTCATAGATTCACGAACCTAAAAAAGTTGGTGGTGAATTTAGGTACCCTCACTTTGTGGGGGCATAAATCCATCGAGCTACGTGTCGAAATCTTAGAAGTGAAGCAGGATAATTCAGATGCTTTTCGAAGTAGGTAACAAATTAAGGAACCACCGTACAACAATGAGTTGTCCTAATAAAATAACCAAAATCGTACACGTGTCAAAAGACAATCTGGAATCTACGAAAGAGCTTGCGAAACAGGAAATAACAGTTGAGCCTTTCATACTTGTCAGAGCAAGGAGGATATCAAGACCCGTGACTCAGAAGATACTTCGATATACGGAATTATCGAAGAGAAGCCTCATATCAAAGAACCAGATACCACCGAAGACTCAATTGCGATTCAGACAGAACCGATCGAAGGAAGAATTATTTTCCAAAACTTCGATGCCACTTCGATGTGCTAACCGACCTACTCGACGAAGTCTGACTCCCACGATTGTGTATTTTTGTCTTATTAGTTGTAACCCAATTTGTATTTCGCACTATAAATAACGAGCTCGAATCGGTTGTAAGGGTTGGATTTTCTGATAAGCCTTGGAGACTCTGAGAGAGACTAGGATTAGCATTTCATTTATCTCCTTAGGTCCTTAAGCTCATATCCACTTAGTGTAATCATAAATAATTTTACACTTGTTTGATAATGTTAAGGCACCATAAATGCTTTCCTTTATTAGCTGATTTTGTCTGTTGTTTAATCATTTCTTTTCTGTTATTCTTTATTTTGTGTTGTCCAATTAGGAGAGTACACGTGGTAGTGTTGTAATGGCGGTGGTGTACTCTCCACTTGTTTAAATATTGCAAATAGTAATTCAAAAAAATCGTGTAAGGATCGTTGGCCAATGCCGCGTTAGAAGAGTGGAGACACTACGCCACAGGGCCTGATTCCCAACGTTTTATTTTTCGCATCTACAACGTTAATAGCCGTTGCGCACGTGGCAACGTCAAATAACGTTGCGCAATTTTTTTTTAACGTTGCTGTAAATAATTTTTTTTATTATTAATTTGGCAACGTTATTAACGTTGCTAGTAACGTTGCGCACAAAGGGCTAATACGTCTTTTTACTGGAAAATAGAATTTCCGGATTTATATTTCGTTTTCTTCCTTTTATTTTTTTTCCTTCACTCTCCCTTTCTTCTTCTGCTCTCGATCACTCGATCTCCTTCAGTCTACCACCAGAACCATCTTCATCCTTACCGCCACCACCATCTTCATCCTTACCAAACCCTTTCTGCAGCTATCTCTTCTTTCCTAAACCGAGATCGATCCGTGAAATCAAAGTTGTTATAGAAATTAAAACCTTTGTTTCTTAAATCCTCATCTCCTTAATCAAAACCCATAAATCCTTCTCCTAAATCAAAACCCATAGTTCGGAAATGGAATTAACCCATATTTCAGTAAACCCTAGAACGAAGGACAAAATTTATCAGGTATGAACCCTAACCCTAAAAATCGTTGTGGAAATTGAACAAATTTGTTGATTCTACAGGTATGAACCCTAACCCTAACTACTGATGTTTAACCTATTTGATTTTGGTCACGATTTATGTTTGACCTAGAAATTGATTTTGTTCCTGATTTTGATTTATGTTTGGTCACGAATCTACCAGTGATTAAGGTACAAATTTTTCATTATTTTTCTTTTTTATTGTATGGGCTTTTCGAATCTCGTTCGGTTTCCCCAAAATTTCTCTTTATGGATCTGAGTTCCCCCAAAAATTTCTGATTAGGGTTCCTGATATTCTTTTTTGAACTGATTTATTGAACTTCCGTGTATGAGGATGAACCCGTTGAGGAAATACATGGTGTGGCGATTTTGTTGAAGCAGGGGATGGAGTGGGATTGGTTTGTCAATCTTAGTCCTTCGGATTATCCACTCATGACTCAAGATGGTATGTATGGTTCCTTTTGAATTTCAGTTAATTTGTGAAATTTTGGTGCATTACGTTTTTGTGTAACGTTTTGTTGCCTCGTATGTGCGTTTTGATTTTCTTAGATGTGTTTAGCCGAATGTATGAATGCTTGGGGTTTATCAGTTTGGAATGTAGTGTGTCAATTGTCGTTTATAAAGTCACTATACTGCTTAGAAAATTGTTCGTATGAGGAAAGTCCTAGACGATAATTTAGAGCAGTGGGTGATCGGATAAGCATTAGTGCAATTGTTCTATTTGAGGGCCCATCATAGAGAATGAGAGGCAAACCTTTTCGATGAATCAGAACACCATAAAAAATTTATGTTGCCTCGTGTCTGTGTGCAATGCCCCTCATGAGGATCAGTTATAGACAACGACAGATATACCAATCCTAGTAGTGGAAGATCACTAGTGATTGTTCTGTGTCCATGAGGACTTGATAACTATGAATTCATTGGGCAAACACTAGATAAGGATTTTTTGATAAACCATGACTTAGTCCCTCGTATCTGTTAAACACTATTTCAACCTGAAAACTAAAACATGCCAATTTTTGCTGTATTGCATTTTCTTTGCAGACATTCTTCATGTTTTGTCATACTTGCCCAGGGATTTGAACTTCCTAGAGCATACTAGTAATATTGGTTGGAAAGAGTAAGCATTTTTTCCAGAAAAAAGGATAAGAAAAAAATTTGTTGTGATTCTTTAGCGACTTACATCAGTTCTCCTATTCTTACATTTGCTTGCAGGTCTCAAAGACCAAGGCCTCTTATTATTGACCCTGGACTATATCATTCAAAGAAGTCTGATGTATTCTGGGCCAAAGAGAAAAGGACTATTCCCTTCTCCTTCAAGCTATTCACAGGTACTGATTTGAGATTGGTGCCATTAACCTCTCTTTTCTACTTCGATATCCAGCTTCCTGGATCGTCACTTACTTTTGTAGTTGAAAATTTGCTCTTACAAGTATAAACGTCTTCAAATTCTAGGAACAGTGAAATGCCTTATGGATATTACATGGTTCTGGATTTCTTTATCTAATTTTATTTTACGGATTGGGGCAAACTAAACTATGGAACTCATAAATAGCTATCCACCTAGTTTTAACTTTCTTGGCTTACGAATAATCCCGACGCGGCCAGTCGAAATTGGTGTTTTTTTTTTTTGTTCAGCAGCACTCTGTTTTTGAGAACATAGCTTATCTATGTCTCTAGTGCTTAAGGATATAATGTATGTCCTTTCTAATTATATAGAGGCACTATGGTTTTTTGCAGTAATTTGTCTGTAACTGTGCCTTTACCAGTTTACACCTGTAGATGGATACTCGGTGTGTCTAGTATTTTCTTTCACAATATGCTCAACTTTGACCCTGATAGTTTTTTTCTATTTGCAACTTGTAAGCATGTTGCATGGCTACGGATACAAGTCTTACTACAGAATCTCATTTGACAAGTTGTTTCTGTTAGAGTTTGCTGCGATATTTGTTCTTAGCATCCATGGTCACCTATTTCCTTAAACAGAAGAAAAATCTGCTAAGGCTAACTCTCTATTGCTCTCAGGCATTATCCGAAAGACAAGAACTGTAATGGAATGCCTTCGTAAAGACCCTTACAAAATGATCCTGACCTGGAAGAAGGATACTGCAAAGCTTTGTTGTGCCGTATACGCTTTCGTAAGGTCTTACCCTGTGTGTACTCTTTCTCTTCCCTTTCTCTTGTTTTCTTGAGGAAATGTTGGTAGAGAACACTCGAGTAAATGTAGCATAAATGTATGTAATCTAGTTGAGAAAACATATTTTTTTTAATTAATGTATGTATTTTTTAATACAATATTTGGTATTTTTTTAACAAAATATTTGGTATTTTTGTTAATACAATATTTAGTATTTTTTGTAATACATTTTTTTTTATTTTTAATTAAAAAATCCGCAACGTTTATAGGCGTTGCCTAAATTACAGAAAACGTTGCTCTAAATAATTTCTGCAACGTTACTTACGTTGCTTTAAATAAAAAAGTGCAACGGAAGATGCAACGTTACTTCCGTTGCTTTAATTAATTAAAGCAACGTTATTAGACGTTACCAAAAATTTGTAACGCCGTTTTCGCAACGCTAATAGACATTGCTTTAATTCGGCGCAACGTCTATATCCGTTGTAAACCGGTCCATGTGGCGTAGTGAGAGTACGCCATAATGGCAAGTCTTTCCGTTATGATGGTTGTTTCAATATCCTTGGGGTGTTGCCAAAATACTCGCCGTTTTTATTTTTGGCCGCACATGGTGTACTTTAAATTTAATGTAATACAACAATTCCTTTAATGAAATGGATGATTTACAATACTCGTTCATATATAAGTTACACTACATACATTCTCGTTCAGATATAAGGAAAACTTGCATTGATTAGATACCAAAAGATAAAACATTGTTAATTAACTTTTTTCATTCAGGAATAACATAAACACTACATAAAAAGAAACCTAACATGTCGGCAAACTACAACTCGGATCCTTGATTAGGATCATGAGTAAATCCAGGGCTGAATAGGTTTTGTTGCGCCAATCCGTAAAAATTAGCACCCCTGTTACGCAATTCTTGTTGAGCATCTGCATCAACATCCATGTGGGACTCAGAAGAGCTACCTGGAACTGTAGTTGCATCAGAATCATTAGTCGGACCATAACTCGGATAAGCTACGGGATGAATTACTCTAGAGTTATCATACCGCTGAAATGTTCTCTCCATAGGACAATATTCTTGTTGCGATGACTGGCCCTCTTGTTGCGATGGAAGCCAGTTCTGGTTCCATGGTTGATGCTGTTGTATGCCAGCCAACAAGGACCATGGTGATAACCAATATAGCATTTGTAATCCACCACCTCTCTCTTCACAACTTTCTCCACCACCGTCTCTGTAAACTCCCCCCAACTTGTTTCCCGACCATCCACCACCACCACCTCCACCGACCACCATCTCCATCACCTCGATGGGTTGGTTTGTGTTGGGGTGAGAGGTTTTCTCTTTCTGCTTCTCTTCCTCGCCATTTCTTTTCTTGTGAACTTGGCAGGAGACTAAAGTCTTATTAGTTTTTGCATATTTTCTTCTTTATTTCCAATTGGTTGTACAGCTTGCTATCGTTTATTGCCGCACACAAGGTGTTTGTGAATTGAATGCTTGCTGAGAAGGAGATACGTAGGGCTATGAAATTAATATCAGGAACACATTTCTGTTGCAAGTTTTTCGCACACAACCTGTTTGTTTAAAAGCTTGATCTAGGTTCCCCTATTCTCATCATGCCAATAACACCACCCACTTCAATCTCAGGCTCTTCTTCCATCACAGACTCAGATTCGCAGGGTTCCACACAAAGTTCTTCTCATGGTCATGGGGACATATTCCATTGCCCTCTACAGGGGCTTGATGGGTGCAGCAATGGTAGGGATGGTAGGGGTATGCTTAAGTGTTCATTGACAAAACACCTTGCTAATATACATTTTGCCAGTGAGATGAAGAAAGATAGATGCAGACTCATGATCTCCTCCAATTTGGAAGTATACCAGGCATGGGAGAGCGCCCTCAGTCAACTACGGATGTGGATTTGCACCACATGTATGCACCTGCAGGCATTGCTATCTCTGGTCTTAAAAATGGAGTGGGTGCAAACTCTCTTATTCATGGAATCTCCCGGCCTGCTCATGGTAATGATGTTTGTGCTATGGTAGATGTTGCTGCAGGTCCGCCATGCGTCGACTTGGAGTTGTTTGCCCCTGATAATGATGCTTGTGTTTTGGAAGATGTTGTTGTAGGCCTGCCATGTCTGGACTTGGAGTTACTAGACAAGATTTTCCAGAAACAAGTACCAACAGTTAAGTGCATACCCCACAAGTGTAGATTGCAGTTCTCTAGAGTCCTCAAATTGGCCATTGATAAGGTGATTCTCAGACATTTCTCGATGGATCCAACTTTTCCTCTTGCCGGTTTGTACCCTACGCGTATACACCCCCAACGGTAGCCAGGAAGAGAGATCAGGTACGCGAAAGAATAAGCAGGTTGCCTCCATAAACCAGGCCATTTTACAATGGCAGGAACCTCAAGGATGTGCTACTCTCGCACATAATTTGCTAGAAGTTAATGCAACTACCAAGAATGTTAAGAATCCTAAGAAGAAGCTCAGTCAGGAAGCTCTTAACTTGCGACAATGTCGAAAGAAAATCAACAATGGGTTGTTTACTGCAGCTATCAAGGTTCTAACTTCTGACGGCATTGCTCCTGACGTCGATGAGACTTTATCGGAGTTAATCAGCAAACATCCGCATGCTCCTCCACCAATTATACCATCCTCCCGCAATGATGCAGCAGCTATCACCACCACCCCTGACCTTGTTCTAGACAGGCTAAGGAGTTTCCCTAAGGGTACCTCTTGCGGCCGTGACGGATTGCGAGTACAACACATTTTAGATGCCCTTACTGGCTCTGCGGCGGCTGTAGCTGACGAGCTTATGGTGTCTATTACTGGACTTATTAACATTTTGTTGGCGGGAAATTGTCCTCCCCAATTAGGAAAGTTCGTTGCGAGTGCTCCATTAACACCATTGCTCAAACCGGGGGGAGGAATCCGGCCTATTGCTGTGGGTACAGTTTGGAGAAGGCTAGTCTCTAAAGTCGCCGCTCATGCTGTAGGCAATGATGTGGGACTTTATTTGGGTGATTTTCAGTTCGGGGTAGGGACTCCTTGTGGTGGGGAGGCTATACTACACTCAGTTAATCATTTACTTGAAGAAAAAGGTCAGCTAGATACGCATTCCATGCTGCTGGTAGACTTTCAGAACGCCTTCAATTTGATCGATAGAACTGCCATGCTTGAACAAGTGAGGCGTAGGTGCCCATCCATCTCCAGGTGGGTTGAATTCTGCTATGCCTTGCCGGCCAGGCTCTATTATAGAGATGCCATCCTATCGTCAGCAAAAGGAGTGCAGCAAGGTGACCCTCTCGGCCCCCTTCTCTTCGCTCTGACTTTACACCCCCTTGTGCAAAAAATAGCCGAACAATGTAGCCTCGACCTCCAGGCGTGGTACTTAGACGATGGTACTATCATTGGAGACACCATGATGGTATCTAAGGCCTTCCAAATCATACAAACAGATGGCCAACCTCTGGGTCTTCATCTCAACATTTCTAAAACTGAATTATTTTGGCCTACGTTGGATTCACGCAGTCTACAGGAAGGGGTTTTCCCTCAAGAGATTGGTAGGCTGGTTGGTGGTGTTAAACTTTTGGGTGGTCCCGTTAGTCTTGAGCAGGATTTTTGTAGTAACATGGTGTTGAGCAGAGTGATCAAAACCAACAGACTTATGGACGCGGTGCGCAAACTAAAAGACCCCCAATGCGAACTCTTACTGCTTCGGAGTTGTGTAGGTGTTTCGAGACTTTATTTTACTATGAGAACAACCAAGCCAGAGTATATTCTTGAAGCACAGTCGATTTTCGACACACATCTTTCGCAGTTCTTGAGACACCTAACTACTGGGGATGGTCCTGGATTTGGGCTTATACAGCAACGCATGGCTTCTTTGCCTATTAGGTATGGGGGTCTGGGTATTTATAGTATGGGTGACGCGGGACATTATTGTTTCTTAGCTTCATGTATTCAAACTAGGTCTCTACAAGAGACAATTCTGCACTCTTCAGCTGCCAATGGATATTTCGCCTACTTCCAGCAGGCTATAGATCTCTTCACACAAGCTACAGGTACTGATTCTTCTTCTCTTTGCTTTGATGGAACTGCCCCCCACCCCATGCGCTCTTTGGCAGTCATTTACTTCGAAGCGGTGATGAAAAACATGCCTACAAAGTACTCCATGTCAGAGCGTGACGCAGTTCTATGGCAATGCAACAAAACTCGGCTTGCCCAAGACTATCTCTTGGCTATCCCCATCGAAGGGCTCAACCAGAAAATTAGTCCTCGACAGTTTAGCTCAGTATTATGTTATCGGCTTGGTATTCCCTTGTATGAAGATGGCAGTCCATGTCTGTGTTGTGGCAGAGAAATGGATGCATTTGGAGATCACGCCGTTCACTGTTCGAATGGGGTTGGTATTAAATACCGCCATAACCTGGTTCGTGATATGTTTGCAGATATGTGTGTTCGTGCGGGAATCCCAGTAAGGAAAGAGGTTGCATTGGGTTTTTTGTCCAACACAGGTGGCGACTTGCGACCGGCAGACATTCTAGTATACAATTGGGACAATGGTCGTGACGTGTGCCTAGATGTCACTGGTATTTCTCCTTTTACGGGGGGTGGAGTTTGTACTTTTCGTCCAGGTGTTGCTGTAGGAAATGCTGTGAAGCGGAAACACACTAAATATTTTGATATATGCAGGAATCATGGTTACGGCTTTGGTGCATTAGCCTTCTCAACTCTCGGCGAACTCGGCGAAGACACTATTGACTTCTTGAAGAGGATACATAACTATCTATCTAGGCATGATATTAAAACGCATGAGAGAAATTTTCTTTTCCAACGATTAGGAATTGTAATACAAAAAGGAGTTGGAGCCCAGCTAGTAGCTAGGTTGCCAACAATCCTCTCCAACGATTGTAATTCTGACATTGAGTAATTTTCTAATATAGCATCAGATGCCATGAGAAAACTTACATTTGATCCACGAAAAGGCATATTACCATAAACAGGGGGAGCACGGATCGTTGTTGGAGGAGTAGTATGAACATTGGGACTGTTGTTGGAGTTGCGAGTCCTAGGCCTGCCGCTGCTACTATCTAGGTTTCCTCCACTACTTACAATCCTACTCGGGGAGATTGAGCTCGGACTTCTTCTACTGCGAGTGTTATGATTGTGAGCTTGGACACCAGGGGTAGTGTTCTGAAGTGGAGTGTTTAGATCAAGGTTAAAGAATGAGCCTGTCCTCCCCTTGTTCATCTCCTCAATGTGCATATGCTGAAATCTACCAAAGAGGTTGTGAAAATCGTTACATCTTTGCTGAAGCACCTGATATGGAACATCTACCATACTGTATGGTTCAAACTCTCCAGGAAGAGCATTATTCAACGAGAATGGAACCGGATTTCCATTACTGGCATCAATCGTTTGAACTTCCCAAGCAAAAAGTGGTAAATCCGTGGAATATGGCTGAGTAGGGTAAAAATAAGTTTGTGTAGACGATGAAGCGCCTGGATGAAGTTGCGAAGGCGGCAGTGAGGGAAGGAAATTACCACCAAGTGGAAGCCTACCTATTGCTGGCACGTCAGACCCACCGTAATTTTCTGGCTCTGTAAATATAGTTGTATCGGCAACCTTTCTAAACCATTGATCGTATTCTTCTTTGGTTGCCTCTTGAGTCAGCCGAAACGTGTCATCCATAGCTGTCTCCCACTCCCCCAAAGATTCTCTCACCAGTTCATAATCGGCCTTCGAAATTATGCCGTTGTCAAATGAGTTGATTGCTTTTACTAACACCCCAGTATGCTGAAATATGAGTCTCTCTCCAAAGTACCAAACACCCTCTTTTGATATAGGGTTATACAATACACACCTGCTCAAGCTCTTCGCGTACATCTCGCCGACATTTTCATCATTCTCCCACTGCTCCCACTCGGTGTACGGTTTTCCTCTATAACTTGAAGTGGTCCGTTGTGCTCCTTGTAGTCGGCTCATATTTTTGCTTGTGGTTCCATCTGTTCGCTGTCTCGGCGCCCAATTTCCTTGTGCAAACATCTTCATAATTGGAAAAAGTAGTTTCGTTTCCAACAGAGTGGGATAGTTCACTTTAAACTGAATGTACCACCAGAACTGCGAAGATTAAATAAATTACAATATTTTTGGAGGTAAAAGAATAATACATTTGATGAAAAGCAGCTTAGGCTTTCTTACCTCTAAGATGTGATGATAAGCATCGAAGCTATTGGTTGATCCGGAGGAGACTTCTCTAAGGCTCCTGTATAGCTCTGTCAACATTGGAGTTCCCCAATCATACTTATGTGCGATGTCCAAGTTTTCCAAAGTCTCCAGAAAACCAAATGGTGCTATCGAACTAGCATTGGGGAAAAAACTATAGGATAGAATCCACAATACAAATACTCTTTCGCTCTCATTGTAATCTTCTTCAGGACAATCATTATTCTTTTCGTAAATACTCCAATATTGTTCCAAAAAGTGTCTCAAGTCTGCAACACTTATACCGTCACCTCTTACGTCAGACCCATACTGTTTGAGTAAAGGAAGTCGTTCACCCCAGCGACCATCTTTCCACCTGGCTTGGTTGTATGGAATCTCCGGTCCCTTGCACATTATGCCGGTGATCATGTAAAAATCTAACGGGCCAATTCCTACATGCAACATCATATTTAATTATCACATTATGCGCATAAATAATATTAGTTTGCCCCAATTAAAATTCTAATTAAAAAACTTACCCGCCTCAAAGTCAGGGAAGAAAAATGTATTTGAAGTTCTCCAATACCGCTTGATTAGCGACCTTATTATCTTAGCTTTCTCATTGTGAGTGTCGATGAAATAAAACTCTTTCCATGGGTACCTTTGTACGCGTTCTTTAACTACATGTGGAAGTTTATCGTATGTAGCTTTAACTAATCCTGTGCCTATATGTATCGTAATATTTACTAATTAAAATGGGTGTATCAAATTATAACCAATATAACAGTTGGACAAAAAAAAAATTTACCTCCTCTTAAGAATATGGTCTTATCATTCCTTGATAAATGCCCCGATATAATGCTAAGACTACAGAGTTTTCTGACATTAGCCCACGCGTAATCTTTATCTTGAGTCCAACTGATACCAGTGGGCTGCTCGACGTGCTCGACGTGATCTTCTTGAACTCTCTTTTTTTTTTGCTTTCCCTATTCCTTTTAGGCGCCATCGCAGCCTTTACTGACTTTGTGAATTGCTTCATGATCGACTAACAATTGCAAAGAAAAAAAATGCCAGAAGAGAAAACGAACGGAAGAGTCGAGGAGAAGATGAAGAGAAGAGTGAAGAAGATGAGAAGAATCGTCTCTAAAACCTTGAATTTATAGTCGATACAAATAGTGTCGACATAGATAGGAAAAGTGTCGACACCGACACAATTTGTATCGATTAACACTTTTTGTGTCGATACCACTGCCCCAAAAAACTTTTGCTAGACCACATGGGATTGCTGCAAAGACACACTTTCGGATGGTTCCATTGGAACCGGCCCAGGCAAAGATTGGAAGCATTTTGGGGGAATGAAGCGGCCCCCTTTTAGCCACTATCCCAATTCCCAACGCAGTGAATTTTCCTTTCACTACTTTACTTTTTTTTACCACGTAATACCCCGGTTTCCAAAGACGCGGTGAATTTATTAATGTGGGCCCGCCCATCTCACCTGTCCCCG
The DNA here is from genome assembly GCA_023529015.1 of Papaver nudicaule. Taxonomy (NCBI): domain Eukaryota; kingdom Viridiplantae; phylum Streptophyta; class Magnoliopsida; order Ranunculales; family Papaveraceae; genus Papaver; species Papaver nudicaule. Next base: position 14,459 of record JAJJMA010293239.1, read on the forward strand.
CTACCTACGAAACGTTGCTTTTTTTGACTGCTGCTCTGCTCTGCTCTGCTCTTTCGTCGTCCTCTTTTAATTTCATTTCCTCTCTCAGGACTAATATGATTCCAGAGCACTACTAAAAAAAAGCATCCATACCAAACCGGTTAACAGACGAAAGAAGCATAAATTAAGATGTTGAAGATGGTGAACAGTGTTACAATCTCAGAGAATTGCAAGGGGGGTGGTGCTAAACAATGTCTAATCAACAACAGGCATCTTCTTCTTCCTCTTCTTCTTCTGCCCAAGATCATTACCAACATGGAATCCCTGGGATCCCAACTGATGGTAAAGCTGTTCTACTAAGAAATTCAAAGACAGGGTCTCAAGTCTATCTTGTTGGAACTGTTCACGTTTGCAAAGAGAGTGCTGATCAGTTAGTCAAGAAGGTAAAATTTTTTGCTTCTTCTTCTTTTTCTTCAAGGTTAGGGTTTATTTTGGTTCAGTTTTATGACCTGGATTGCAAAATTGGGGAACCCCTTTTTTTCTTCCGCTGAATGAGAAAGGGAGCACCAAATAGTATTGAATTTGTTGTACAAAGATAGTATGTCTGTGTTGAATTGCACTCATCTAAGTAGTCTGTGAGGAAGGAAGTGGTTCCTAAGCTATGTTCTGAGTAGAATGAAATTCCTGCATGGTCTATCTTGGCTACAAATGTCTCCTTCTGAAGATCAATTTTACATTATTGGTTGGTTCACTTATCTTTTTGTACATGTTTATTATGTTCAGATGCCTTCCGAGTGTTATCAGCTAATGCAATTGTTATTTTGCAATGTAGGTGATCGATTATGTAAGGAATGATGTCGTTGCGGTAGGTAACACACCTTCTGGTTATCCTCGCAGAATAAATCATGTTTTGATTAGTTCCATTGCAAATTTCATTTCCATTGCAAATCACTGTTTTTGTTTGGATTATTCCTACTGGAATTTTTGGAATCTTCATAATCAGGAATCTGTAAAGTACTTTTTCGTATGACATTATAGTATACCACATGAATTGCCAATCTCACCTCGAATGAAATCTTCATCGCATGTTCCAGTCCCAAATTTCAATCGATATGCCCTTTACTGGAGAGACTCAAAATGGCGATTAGTTAACTGTTACTGCATTCAAAACCCATAAGTTGTTCCTTACGGTACAAATATCCAGGGAATCACTAAATGGTCTCAACATGCCCTTAGTTCCTTTCCCTTGTTATCTAGAATTATGATGTGCAGTTTAAGTTTCCAGGTGCGTTGACCATGACAGTTTGAAGGTATCATTAGAACTTTATAGAAATAGTGATTTAGCTTAGACATTGTTGATTGTCCTAAGTTTCAGCAAAGGAACTTTTTGGTGGACTTATTTTAGTAAAAATTTGTTAGTACAAGGTTTCCTTACCTTGCTGAGTTTTTAAATTTTTTTGATTTATGTAAGGGAACCAAACTTCAATGTCTATATGCAGGTTGAGCTGTGCAAACGACGTGCTGAGGGGCTAATGAACTGGAAACCTGAAGATGATACATTGTATAAGTTGTTCCGCAGTTCCATGAGAGCTCCAGGTGGACTGTGCAAGAAAATTGAAATCTTTTTTACAAATTGCTGGTGCCGCCGGTTGTACGCACATGGTATATTTCCAAGCCTGGAGTTCAAGGTAATTATTGGATAGGCTTTGAAGTGCATATGTACTTGATTATTTCTTAAATTTGGTTTTATGTGTATGCC
>JAJJMA010293248.1:0-23094 GCA_023529015.1 Papaver nudicaule
TTTCTGTAAAGTAAATACAGTAAAACTGCAATATCGAAAAAGTAAATGAAGTTCGGCGCAAGTTATGGCGATGCCAATTGCCAAATTGCAAACTGCTTGCTACAAGCAAAAGCAAAATATGGCTATGTACGGTGCGTTAGGGACGCTTAAACCTGGCATTGACTTTACCGGGATCTTCAAAAAAGGGCATTAGTTCTCAGGATTCAACCCACATGGTCCTAAACTTAATAATAATTTGGTACAGCAGTATTGATCCACCAAGCCTAGAAGAGTTAAAGTATCCTTCACCAATATATGATCCTTAGAAGATAATGAATGGACATGTTTTCTTATACTTACTGCTCAATTTCTAATGGCTAATGATTGAAAGGAATATAATCTTTTTCATCACTACATAATGAATGAACAGTTTGAATCTTAACCTATCGTGCAGTGTCTTTCACAAAGTATCGGAAAAGTGGCTCATGAATGATGATTTGATGGACTGCCATGTTCATACTGTTTATCTACAGATTCATCTCGTCATAAGTTAAAATGGTTTAAAGCACAGACCTGAACCACGTTTGTCCACACCATCCTCTGTTTCGTTTTTGATGGGAGCTCGTCCACACTATTGCATCAATAGGGATCAGTTAAGCATATCAACAAGGATAAATTAAGCATTAGACGATCTCTAATAACTGACCTCTAATCACTCGTTATAACAATACAAAAGTAAAAATGAAGGTGGTAATTGAGCAGTACCTATCAATGCAAACCTTATTTCTTTATGTGATCTAACTGAAAGATCTATTTCAGACCCTACTTGAAAAGCCAAGTCCATCAACAAGAATGGGGAAAATAAATACAAATAGTGGGTCGTCATCCACGTTAATTTGCCTCTGTGAGTGGATGCCTGACCTGAGTGACCACTGACCATACCTTAAGTGTTTTGTTGTGTTAACCACGTTAGTACTGATGGCTGTAGAACTGCATCCCCAAGTGTTTGGATTTTGGGTGCACCCTTTTCAATTTGGCCCTACTAACTAACTTCTACAGGTGACTGTAACCCACAACTTTGAATCATGAAGAAAAGGAAGCCACTGATCAATCTCCTCGAAAGTGAATTGGAGTCATTTCCTATGCCAGCACATCTAGACAGAGGATCAAGAGCTCCGAGTTTTGTGAACGGGACTGACAAAGCGGCATGAATATGAAAAGATGACACCAGGCTGTTGCCAAGAGCGCCATCTAACCTCACATTCACATATTTGGCTGGGTTCATTATTAGCTCATTAGGTTGTACGAAAGCTTAAACTTAACTTCCTTTTGGATCACTTTTAGCCCTTTCCAGTAACTCATAAGCAAACTTGTACAGGCTAGAACTCAATTAACATGTTTTCAAGGAAAAAGGACGAGAAGTGCAGTGTATTTCACAATAACTTTTTTTAAGACTAATTGCCGGCAAGGATTTCCCCGGAATGCAGAATAAGTGCATTCAGAGGGAAGGGAGGTGTAATTAGGTAATCCTGAATTCTTTTATACAACCAATACCAACTTTTTTAAGCCAGTGTAAGCTTTCTCTTTCGGAAAACCATACAACCTGCATTAAAACTTGAGCTTCTGCATTTACAATCTAAAGGGTTTAAAGTCTAAAACGTTTTCCCTCCCAGACACTAGCTGAAACCAGCTAGTATCAACCAAATTCTCTGTTTGATATTGCAATCTTAAAAGCATGTCTCTAAATGTGTTTATATATGATTTATGGTTTAGGGTACCCACCCGCAATGTGACTATCAGTATGAAGAAATAAATTACCCTCTCTTAGGCCATTGCCATCGTTTTAATTACCAGGGATCCCGATTCCCATGATAATACCAGATCAAAAGTTCAAATAATTAAAAGGCGGGGAAAGAGCAAACCTGAAAGAATCTCTGCTTTCCAAATGCAATATTGTTTTGGTTCTGCGATTACGGTTGAACATGCAAAGTTAAGACAAACAAGAAGTTCCTAACACTAGTAGAAATCATATTTTCTAAGTTGAAGCTTAAGAATTTTTTGTTTCTGCAATACTATAAAACGTGATGCACACTTTACAACCTTAACTGAAGCTGAAGAATTCTTTTACCTAATGCACCCAAAAGGCTGTCTATTATTTCAAAGCTCACTGACACAGTGACACAGGTGTTTGTTCACAGGGAGAATACTAACTAGAAAAAACAAAATCAGATAATTATTCTGCTAATACTCAATGCCCAAATACAAATACTTCTTCAGTGAACACAGTTTAGGCTACCGGTAAATTCTGCTGAGACATATCAACCTTTCAAAATATAATGTTACCATAACATGACATACCATTACTGAATAAACTTAACTCCTATATCAATAAACAAACAGTCTTTTTACTATCAATATATCAGTTACACCCCTGTGAGTGTGACGAACCCAAGTGTATGTACACTAGCAAAACAGAATCATTTTTACCTTAAAACTGAAACCAACTGTACTGATGCATACACATGACAAGAAACTAGCAAAAATCAAACAAAAAGAAAGAGTCCTGAATTGATACCTGTCTGAGAGGGACAAAGATATTCCTGAATGCCAAAACGAAATACCTCCAGTTGCTACATGCTGTACCAAACCGCAAACTGGTTAGAGCTACTAATAATGGAAAGCAGGATTAGACATCTACTTTTACTAGGAAGTAATCACATACCTACAGTTGTATTTTCCATCTGACTTTAATAAAAATTTGTGAGAGGACCAAAACCCAAGCAGCAACCAAACCCATTGCAGAGGCAATGACTAGGAAAAATTCAATCGTACTTCTTATGGTTACAGTGCATTATATTTGGAACACTTTAAGAGCCGTAACCATCGGCGCAGAGCTTAGATTAGGAAACTAAACAGACACTCATAACATGAATTTCAGATTGTGCAAAACAAGCGAGTAACTCTAGTTACCGGATACATATCAGCCTTACACTACATGTGCCAGTAACAACCGAAAGCTTCTCGAGGAGATATATGGCAGTCAGGGATTTTGCAACCATATCATACACAAGGATAAGATATCAACCGTTGGAATATGAGGGTGCACATCCACAATAAATCTAGTATCTCGAGACCACAAACTTCTTTGTTAATCTTCTCGAGATCATACACGAAGAAGTTTTTGATCTCGAGATACCAAAGTTTGAGGACTAAGAATCTGAAGAAGAAGGGAAAAAGATATAACTGAAGATGGAGACAGTTTATTATTAGCTTCTACTTCTACTGTTACCTTACCTTTGGGAAAGAAGCTCAAGAGGAATATCCAAAGGAAATTTAAATATCAGAGTCACAACTCTAAATGCTATTTACAGAAACGAAACATAGTTGCTTTAGAATGTAACTATTGATGCATCAGAAGTACTTAGCGACAGAACAGTATCGATCATTCCATAAGCCAAAGGTAATCCCAAAAAAAAGTTTCGCACACCAGTGTTTATTCTTATATGCACATTTGTATTACCAGCAATGTCCTTCCTTTATAAGTTTGCAAGCTCTTAAGGATATGAACCAAACACTTAGTCATCTTTGAAGATCAGACTTCTACACAAACGAATAAAAGTATTGATCTGAGAGGGTCTTTACAATCTAGCCCAAAGTGTACACCCATTTCCCGACATACTACGTGAAATTCATAAAATTCAACAGTGAAAAGTGAAAAAGTTCAGCAACATAGTTACAGAGTGAATACTGACATACTAGGATGAGAACCTCGCAAAGTTACGAATCAAGTTAGAAGGAAATATAGAATTCACCCATCCAGCATGTTACTATAAGGAAACACGGATGACTGGTTTTAAGTGTACTTATCGATGCATCAATAATCTAACCAAATTGTTTTTGTCCATTCTATAAGACTATAAGCCGAAACTAAACCCTATTAATGCTGCAGGTTCTTCAGATTTACAATTTCTGCCCCTTGGCATGTTAGATCATGATCATACACCTCTTAAGCTTAATCATATTTATTGATCAGCAATCATCTCTAGGATGACAAAATCCATCCAAAATAGATAATAATCATCCCTTCCTATATAATATGAACGCAATCATATGTAGTTATATGACTTGAACCATGAATCATCTCTAGCTAATATATATCATGTCAGTACTTGAGTAAGCCAAGGTATCCAAAATTATTCCCAGTAAGGAGTAGTAGAAAACGAAAATGAATGTATGCAAGCAAGCAATAGACTATCAAGTTTCTGATATGCACATCAAAAATGATTGTTTGTGGTGGTAGTGATTATATAACGGTTCCAAATAGAAAATCAAATAATACTTTATCAACCAAACAAATTTAAATTGAAATTGAAATGCAATGCAATAATACCTCAGGGTGCTAATGAAGCCCATAAAACTTCCTTGAAGAATTGAAGAATTTCAGAAGCAGCACCAGAACTTCTAACTCCTTGCAACAGCTGAAAACCCATCATGCAATTTCACAACAAGAATTTTGTAAACTGGACTGACAATGCGGCATGAACAGATGCAACTTTTTTAAGCCAGTGTTAAGTGTAAGATTTCTCTCTTGGAAAACCATAGAACCTGCACCAAAACTTTAGCATCGCCAATCATCTCACAACTGTACTTTAAAGGGTAAGTCCAATAAATTTCCCCTTCCAGGCACTAGGCCGAAACCAGCTAGTATCAACTGGATTCTCTGTTTGATATTGCAATCTCAAAAGCATGTCTCTAAATATGTTTACATATGATTTGTGTTTATATAAGAAATAAAACAATTAACCCTTATGCAATTGCTATCGTTTTAATTACTAGGGATCCCAATTCCCATGATAATACCAGATGAAAAGTCCAAATATTTAAAAAGGCAGGGAAAGAGCAAACCTGAAAGAATCTCTGCTTTTCAAGTTTTCAAGAGATGTAGTCTCTTCAACTCCAAACGACGACAAGATATCATTACTGCTATTGTTTTGGTTCTGCAATCACGGTTGAACATGCAAAGTTAAGACAAACTAGAAGTTCCTAACACTAGTAAAAATCAAATTCTCTAAGTTGAAGCTTAAGAAATTTTTGGTTCTGCAATACTATAACGTGATGTACACTTTACAGCCTAACTATAATGTGATGTACACTTTACAGCCTTAACTGAAGCTGAAGAATTCTTTTGATATACTTGTAAAGCACCAAAAGATGGACTAAGTAAAAGAACAAAAATCTGATAATACTCAATGTTACTTCTTTGGTCAACCTTTCAAAATATAACTTTACCATAACATAAACATGACATACCCTAAACGAATGAACTTAACTCCTATCTCAGTTACACCCCTGTGAGTGTGACGAACCCAAGTATATGTACACTTGCAAAACATAATATATCATCTTTTTTACCTTAAACCTGAGACCAACTGTACTGACCAATCGATTAACTGAAGGCAACTACTGCATTGGTCAGGTCGGGGTGATCCAACTGATGCATACACCTGAAAAGAAACCAGCAAATATCAAGCAAGAGTCCTGAATCCTAAAACGAAATACCTCCAGTTGCCACATGCTGTACCAAACCGTAAACTGGTTTAAGCTACTAATAACGGAAAGCAGGATTAGACATCTACTTTTACTGGGAAGTAATCACATACCTACACAGCGTAAATGAAGTTGTATTTTCCATTTGACTTCAATTAAAATTCGATGAGACAACCAAAACCCAAGCAACAACCAAACCCATTGCAGAGCCAATTACTAGGAAAAATTCAATAGTATTTCTTACAGTTCCAGTGCATTATATTTGGAACACTTTTAAGAGCAGTAACCATCGGCGCAGAGTTTAAGCATTTAGATTGTGCAAAGCAAGCAACTCTAATAGCCGGATAGATATCAGCCTTACACTACATGTGCCACCAGTCATAACCTAAAGCTTATTGAGGAGATATATGGCAGTCAGGGATTTTGCAACCATATCATACACAAGGATAGGGTACCAACCGTTGGCAATATGAGGGTGCACATCCACAAAGAATCCTGGGAATATCAGACATCCATAGCATTCGCATAATACACAAGTAAAAATGAGGGTAATTGACCAGTATCTCTCACTACAAACATTATTTCTTGATGTGATTGAAGATCAATAAGAACGGAGAAAATAAATACAAATAGTGGGTCGTCATCCACGTTAAATTGCCTCCGCGAGTGGATGCCTGAGCTGAGGACCACTGATCACACTTATAAATGTTTTGTAGACGAATAAGTTTTTGATCTCAAAATACCAGAGTTTGAGGACTCAGAAGAAGAAGAAGAAGAAGAAGAAGAAGAAGAAAAAGAGATGGCTGAAGATGGAGACAGTTTATTATTAGCTTCTACTATAATATGAATGCAATCATCTGTAGTTATATGACTTGAACCATGAATCATCTCTAGCTAATATATATCATGTCAGTAATTGAGTAAGCCAGGGTATCCAAAAATATTCCCTGTACGTGATTTCTTGTACATAAGGAGTAGTAGAAAACGAATATGAATGTATGCAAGCAAGATAGCAATAAACTATCAAGTTTCTGATATGCACATAAAAATTGATTGTTTGTGGCGGTAGTGATTATATAACGGTTCAAATAACTCCTTGTGACAGCCGAAAACCCATCATGCAATTTTACATTTTAAATTTTACTTTTGCCAACTACTTTAGAACAACAACACAATCCATAATCTATGAATACTTCAATTTTCCATATGCATTTGCAAAACCTTTAACCATATGTCATAACATAACCCTTCCCTGCACATATGTTTCTATGAATACTTAAGGGACAAATTTAACCTAAAAACAGAATTACACCTAGTTATAACAATTAGGGTTCCATGCACTATATTATTTAGAATCAAGGGGATTTTTTACAGGGACAAAGATAATTGTATATATCAGGAGGGAATAATCTTGTAAATTGCAAAAATAAAAAAGAAAAATCTACAGAGTTAAAATTGAACTAAGGTCAGCGAAATTAAAAAACCTATTAATCTGCTGTTGATGCGAGCTTCTCTTCATCAACCTCGAAAGCCTTCCTAGCTTGCTTTAACTCCTCATTCATAGACAACAATTCTTGACATCGACGACGCTTTGGTATATCTTTGCGAATCAGGTGTAGAATATCATCAGTCAAGAGCTTACCTCTCTTGGTTGCAATAACTTGAGCTTTAAGAACCAAATCCTGGATGTAATCAAAAGCAATGTCTTCCACAAGTTCGACTGTTTGTGTTAGCGGATTTGGGTCATCACCAAATCCATACATCATATGTTGCAAATCTTTCTGAAACATTCTTTTCCGCTTGAGTGAAGAAGGATCAGATGCAGTTGTTGTTCCAGTTTTCGGTTTCAAGGAAGCAGAAGGTGGAACAATTGATGATGAATTATTCATGTTTCTCAAATTGACACCGGAGATTTTAGAATCGAAGGGAAGGAAAACGAGATAAGTTAAGCAGATATCTTAACAAAACGATGTGCCTATGCCAATATATATGTGCAGAAAACTGAAACAAGCCAACACCAACACCCACGTTCGGATTCTGGAATCCGACCGTTTGTGTAATCTTGGACTTCCTTTTACTTTTAAGATCAAAAATGATTTGTACACACCAAATTACACAACCAAAGTTAACAACCACAGATCAATGGTCACAAATCTCTCATCAAACCCGCTACAGATCGAAATGCATCAGTCACAACGTCTTTTAACCGTTGGATATGATTTCGGAATTTGTGGTTGTGAAATTGGTTGTGTCTATCATTGTTGTTTTAAGATAACAAACTCTGCAAAAACCATTACAAAAGCCCACCACTCGAGATATTTAGTATCTTTTTGTGGTTGTCATAACTTACATGTAAAGTTGTACAAAAAACCGAGAACCAAACCAAACTGGGTTGAAAAAGTAAAATTAATGGTAACAACCGAACCGAATCAAGAAGCTAACGGTAATAATCGATTTCAGAATAAAGATAATCGATGTTTTTTGGTTCGCTTCTAGTTAGCATTGAAAGCGAACCAAGTTTCTCGTTTAAAAACTGATTAATCTAAAGAGACAATAAACCCTAATTCTAACATGAATAAAAACAATACCTCGCTCTCTCGCCTCTCTTGTATCATCTCTTTCTCCCCCACTTTCTCTGCTATTCTCACCACCTCTCTCTCTGCGTTGTTCATATTTCTTTCTCCCTCACTCTCTCGCTAACAACTCCTGTCCATTTTTCGGCACATCCTTCTTATGGGTCAAGGCGGAACTTTTCACGAGCTTAAACCACTTCGGCTATAGGCGGTCCGAGAAGATTGGATTGGACTTTTGAAAAAGTTATGGACATCCTTGTTCGTGAACTTACTTGAGCCCTACTTAAAGGTATGTTAAACTTTAAGCTAGACCTCTCTTGACGATCAATATAAATAGATGACCTTCTTCAAAGATACAATTTGTATCCTCGACACATTATTGTGTCTCCTTGCATAAAGGTTGGTCATCATCTCAAAACCTTTTATTAGGTTACTATTATCGTAAAGTCTTCACTTGAGGATCGTGAAGCACACATCGGATTCCATCATCCTGACCATGTACTTTGGGCCGATTGTATTGTGAATAGAAAGGAATTTATGGCTTGGCTCGTTTATCAACGGTCTATTTCTGGTAAAAAGGTTCCATCGGAACAATTATTTATTTAGTATTTAGGGTATCTCATCTCTTAAAAAAATGAGGAAGCGTGGGGAGAAATGACAAGAAGATATTGGAACATTAATTTGGAAGAGATGATAGAAGCATGATTTCATTTTGGTCATGGTACTAGGAAATGGATCCTAGAATGGCACCTTACAACTCTGCAAAGCGTAAAGGTATTCATATTACAAATCTTACTAAAACTGCTATAACTCCTACTAACCTTTTGTCGATGAAGAATAATTGATGTCTTCTTTGTCTTCACAGTCTTCGTCTTCAAGGTCTCTACTACTTGTCTATATCCCAATTCCGAAATATAAACTCTAGTAGGATAAATCAAGATTGTGTTTTGACACCTAAAACTGACAACTAGCTTGACATACCAACGCTAGTGGGCTTGACCGGACAATGCCCTAACAATCTCCCCCTTTGTCAATTTTAGTGACAAAACCAATTTACATATGGATTCAAAAGATATACAATAAAGATCTAACCCAGATGTATCTTGATTTCTTGAATTCTTCAATTTCTCCCTTGAGTCTTGATGTGTTCTTTTAACTCTTGTTAAAAAATCCGTAGACAACACCTACAACGTATCCAGCTCAAACAAGTTTAAGCTTACATGGGTTAATATGCTAATCCCACATGTTGTTTGTGCAAAGAGTAAGAATCTGAGAAAACTTTAAAGTTCGTATATCAAAACTTTTAAAGTGATTCTGTTCATACCTGATACGAAGCTTCTTCTTAACTTTAATTATTCCCCCTTAATTGATACTTTGAAAAAGTACAACAAGTAAGCACATGATGTTCTCCCCCTATGGTTGTGAGCCACAAGAACAAGAACCATATGTATTTTCCTCTTATTTGTCACAAAAATATGACAAAGTAGTTGAGACTAGGGTTTCAAGCCTATAGAGATAGGTCAAGTTAAGTACTCGCATATCAAGTTTAAGATGACATGACTAAGAAATCAGAACGACGAATACACTTTTCTCCTATATTCCACATCCACGCTCCCCAAAAAGATTTGTTATTAAGCGCAATCTCAATTATGAACTCTCTCCCGTGTGGTGTTATTCAATAAAGAACAACATACAAAGCCTAACTTGGACAAACAATTTAATGTATCCAGTTTTTCTTTGTTTACAATCTCTTTCCCTTAGCCAGATTTTTGGAAAAGAGTATATGATTTCGAGTTTGTGAAAACCCTAAAAACTATATAATCAAAAGTTTCTTATTCGTGAGAAAAAGCTTAACTTTTGTAGTATGACACAACTTTTGTGAAATCACCGAAGCAATAAAAAGTTGTGTTTTGCAATAAGATTGAGGTAGACAAATCAAGTATTGCAAACATCATTAATAATTATCTAAAAATAACTTTTATTAATGAAAATAAAGTAGTGCATGCTGAAAAACTCTAAAAAGCATGAAAAAGCAAACTACTTCTAGATATAGTTTATATTCCTTAGGCAAAGTAAGAACAAGTTCTCACGAGGAATCAACTATTCTATTCGAAAGAAGACATGACGAAGTTATCGATCTCAGCAATATCTAGATCTTCGTTCATAGGCATACGGACTTTCAGGTCAAATCCCTTAGGTACACTTTCTGATGCCTTATGCACTTCTTTCACAAGCTCTTCTTGTTGTTTCATAAGAGCTCTTTGAACAACTAGAGTTTTTAGAAACACTTCCCCAAGAGATCTCACTTCTCTTTTTGTTTCTCTGCATTCTTTGAGAATCGATGCAATCCTTTGATTCTTCTGAGAAGATTGTTCATTCTTGTCAGACTTGGACTTTTTCTTCTTCTTCTTGAACCAGGGTTTCTTTCCTTTGTTGATGGCTGTTTTCAAAGGATCTTCTGGCTTCATGGTATCCTTGTCAGTTGACTTAGGATCCTTGCTTGGGGAGGTGATAGCAAGGAGTTTTACCATGATGAGGAGTTTAAGGTGAGAATAAGAAGAGACTTCTCATTTCTTTATAAACAGTTCCTCCAAGAATTTTCGAAGAGATAAGGATTCTCATAACTACCAGATACGATATGGATTTACCCTAATATCGTAAGAAGAAAGCGGGACGGTTCGTGAACCGTTGTACTCGTGTATTTTGTTATTTCATTGATGTGTATCACTTTCAGAATTATCCAGTATCAATTTTTACCTTTTGTATAAACAATTTGACCATTAGTGTGAAGGTCATAAGTTCCATGGAGCCTGGCTCAACATTACACCTCTGTCCAACGACATAAAAAAGGTTTTAATTGAGGGTTATCAATTACTTTAAAACGGATATAAAATATGAAAAAGACTCTAAGACACTTTGCCTGACCACACTGTGACATCTCATTCCAAGGGGCAGTGAACGAGATGTCAATCCTTCTTGCAACTAGTGCGAGGAGGGAAGAGCATGATTATGCTCTTTGTGTGATACTGAATCTTTTTCTGAACTAAGTTTGTCATTCTTAGTTCTGACTCACTTGAATTTTCCAACTCTTGTGTTGCCCTTAAGGAGTTTGATTGTTTTCGATCCTTATTTGCTTCCAAGTTATTGGCAGCTTCAAAGATTTGAATAACATTAATGAGTCTAGTAGCTTTCTTCTGTAGTTGGTTGACATACTTAACCTTACGTTTGTATACATGACACCGCTTATAATCATGTCCCTTTTTAGCACAGACGTTACATATGGTAAGACGCTGTTTGTGCTTGATTGGAATGATTCTTTCTTTGCACGATGTGTCACTAGAAGTTGTGTCCATGGGGATGGGACCTTTTTCTAATTCTGATTTGGAACACCCGTTTTATCAGAATTGACACATTCTGCAGTGAAAGCAGTTTCAGTCTCTTCATCATCTGAATTGTAGATATCAGATGAATCATCAAGTGTAGAAGCAAAGGTCTTGCCTCCAGTATATTTTTTCAAATTGGGGCATTCTTCAGCCAAGTGGCCAAATCCTCTGCATTTATAGCATTGTGGCATATCATTATCATCATCTCCCCTTTTGTTCCCTTCTTTAGGAGGGACTCTATCATGAGGCTTAGGAGTTGATGGTGGGTATTTCTTAATGAATCGTTTACCTCTCTTCCTTAGAAGATCTCTAAACTGGCGAGTAATCAAAGATAACTCTTCTTCAGATTCATCCCCACTATGATTGCTGGAGTTGGTGTTCAAAGTACACTTTTCTTCTACAAGTTTCCTTGTTTTTTCAATAGCTCTAAAACCAGTGTTTTTAGGGTTGCTTTGCTCATGATCGAAGATTTTTTACTTAGCAACAAGGTCACTTCTTGTTATAGTTAAACTGTGTACTTCTTGGATGACATGTTTCTTTGATTCGTACCTTGAGGGTAATGACTTCGGAATTTTACACACAATGTCCCTTTCCGGAATAGCTTTTCCTGAGGTGTGACAGACATTCACTATCTCAGACAATTTGTGGTTAAATTCTTCAAAGGTATCATCCTCAAGCATTCGAAGGTTTTCCCAGTCAGACATGAGGTTCTGAAGTCTAGCTTCTTTCTCTGTTGAATTCCCTTTGAATGCAGTCATTAATCTATCCCAAGCCTCCTGAGAGGTTTCACATGTGGCCCGTGATGGAAAAGATCAGGTGTTACTGCATGAATGATAGCGTTTAGCCCATCATAGTTTTGCTTGGCGGCTTGACTTTCCACATCAGTATAATCGCCAATGTCTTTGGGGAAAGACTCACTTCCTACCAGGATAGTTGGAGGTGTGTATCCCTTTTCGAAATAGACCCAGGTTTTGAATCCCGAGCTTGCAAAAACGATCTCATAACAGTTTTCCACCATAGGTAATTTGTGTCATCAAACTTTGGTGGTACGTTACAAGCTCTTATGCTTTGCTCCATAACTCACAAGCCGCGATAAACACAGACAGTTACGCCTTTAAAGTGTTTACCGGCTCTGATACCAATTGAAAAAAGAAGGGGTACCGAAACTACCAACTTTTCGTTTGGGCTCGTGAGTCTTATGGTAAGATATGGACGATCTCAAAAATCAATATCCAAATCTGATAACCTGAGTCGGATCACAAGTGATCGGTCCAATGCAAGACAAGTCTTGGCAAATCCCCTGGATGGATTATGGACCAACTCGACGGTTTTGAATAACGTACTTCTTGTTTATGCTTTAATTATATAATCAGATAATATAATGCGGAAAGTAAAGCACACAAGACACCAGAGATTTTTTTAACGAGGAAACTACAACCTGTAGAAAAACCTCGGGACCTCATCCAGATTGAACACCGCACAGTACAAACTGTCTACCAACACTATCCTACTATAAGACTTTGGTCTGGGATGTAGCAGATCCAACTCTAGCCCTCCTAGCGAATTGGTTACTGTCGCACTCCTTAAGTCTCTAGATCCCCCACAGATCGTCACACACTTATTCCCCTAGCTGACGTCCTTTACAGGCCTAGGAGTTGCTTTAACCGATGTTAAAGGCTTATGTCAATAATTCCGGCTTTGCAACCTCAATTATCAACGGTATGTTTGAACTGTCCTCTATCAGTTTGACATACATAAAGCGACTTCCTTCGGATTGCTCCAGGTCATACGTGTAATATCCTACTATTTTATATTAAAATCCTAAGAGTTGGATATCTATACTTGGGTGTAGCCCAAACCCATTAGTAAAGTCCATGAAAGTTTAAATAGACACATATTATTGTTTTGGGTTTTAAGTGGTATCAAAATAAGGGTTAGTTATTCTATTAGGTTTAGAAAGAGGCAGAAGAAAAAGAGCTAGCAAGGAGAAAGATTGTGATTCAAAGAAGGGATTTGGAGCTTTTGTTTCAATTGGAAGTGCCGCGGTGTCGTCTCAAGCGATTTAAGGCAAGTTTGCTTTGTCTTTGTGCTAGGACAGATTTAAGATTTAAATTGGGCTACATAGCTTGTGTTTATTGTGTTGATTTTTGGTTGAAAACCTAGTTTAGGAATTGAATATCCAAGTGATTCACGAAATTGTTATGTTGTCTTATAAACCTAGGTACTGTTCACGCTATAAAACAAAATCCAACCGTTAGAAATTCATGAAATTTTGATATGTTATGCAGAGGTATGTCGGGAAGTTACCCTTAAAATTCCATGATGATCCAACCAGTAGAAGTATCAAAAACGACAATATACATAGAACTTTGCCCAGTTTTTGTAGAAACTGAATAATTGTTTGGAAACCTAGAATTCTATAGGTTACCCTTTATATAATTGAGTGATTTTTGGATACGAGGAACCCATTTTTGCGTAGTTTATGCCATTAAAATTTCAAGAGAAACCGATTATATGAAGTACCTCAAACAACATGTGTTCTATGGACCTATCCTTATTCGTGTGTAAATTCAGTTTGGAGCTTGTGCATGGAAAAGGTTGTAGCCTATTTTGTAATCATCGATTGTGTGAATTATAGTGAATGAATCATGATTTCTGTCATAAGCGATAGGTGCAAGAATCAAACCATGTTCCTCAAACAACATGTGTTCTATAGACCTATCCTTATTCATGTGTAAATTCAGTTTGGAGCTAGTGCATGGAAAAGGTTGTAGCCTATTTTGTAATCATCGATTGTGTGAATTCTAGTGAATGAATCATGATTTCTGTCATAAGAGATAGGTGCAAGAATCAAACCATGTTATTCTTGCCCTTTTCATTCACATTTAGTTAACTATGTAGTGGTCGATATAGTCCGTACATATTGCACCAGACATGTTTTCTTAATTATCTCTCTTGTTAAATGTTTAGATTGCTGGTGTGATTAAAATGTCCTTTTGAATTTAATGATTTGATTATATATTTAGGGATTGGATATTATGAAAATTGGTTGATTGTTTGATATTGTCGTGCTGGATTTTGTGGAAATAGATTGGGAATCATTACTTAGTTGTCTCAAAGGAACTAATTAATTAGATTATCCAAGTGGACAAGTCCAAATGTCAGTCTTACAAGGTCTAATTCTTAGATTTATTTTTCGCAGTAAAGTATACGATGGGTACTGTATGATCTTTTATTTCCATTATGGTCATGGGTGAATTGATGAATGAAAGAATTGTTCTTGTGGCTTAAGCTTAAATTTTAAGGTCTAAATGTGTTCGAGATGGGTCAGGTTATGTGTTGGACCTGACCAACGTATTTTAATCCTTAAATGGTGTATGGGGTGTGTCCTGTTATATCATTTATGCTTTCCGAAAAGAAATGGGTAGCTGGATTTGATGCTTTGATTGATCGGTGTATGCGGTATATCCGGTTACATCGTATCATGTCTGTGTCGCCAGAAACATGCGACTTGAGTTTGTCTCTGTAATGATGTATGAGATCAGTTCGATTACATCATTATTAGTGTGAAGTTGTAAGATTGATGCATGAGATCAGTTCGATTACATCATTATTGGTGTAAAGTTATAAAATTGACGTATGAGATTAGTTATATTACATCATTTTTAGTGTTCAAGTAGTGATATCTGTATTGAATTATGGTTCTGGTGATTTAAATCTTGCTTAGCAATAAATCCTATGTTGACAGACAGGTAGAGTGATATTACTTAACATCTCATGTAATTCTGTTGTCATAAGTTGTTTCCTATAAAATATGTTAACTTGGTTCTAATCTTGGATTTGCCTTGGCCTTAAGATTTAGTGAACTTGCTTGGAGTTTAACTCTCGTTAATTATTTTTTTCAGGTGTTAGTAGAGATTGTGTAAAAGACTGTTTGATTTTAGAGATATCTAACTCGTGGCGGACATCCATATTCTTCCTCATTTTTTTCTAGTGTTTTTGAATGTTAGTAGTCAGACAGTGAGGGTAATTGGAGATTTGGGTACCTCTTGTAAAACTTTTGAGTTAGAAATACTTCGGCAATTTTTATTGTTATATCAAACCTATGTTAGCAAACTGTGTACGTTTTATACATTCTACATTTTAGAATAACACTGGTTACATCAATTCTTTACACGGTACTGGTCTCTTTATCAGAAATAATGGCTTAAATTTTTGCGTAAGTGCCGGCCGGGCTTATGTGAAAATGAGGGTTGTTACAATACGAAACTCTACTTACAAGATTGGGCTTACGCTGAAAACCTAGTAATCAATTCCAAACTTGTCTCTACCTCAAATGTAAAAAGAATCACTTAAGAAACTTATACAATTAGAGCTAACTGGGTCTTACAACACGTCGTGCAGCCTTGCATTTCTTCCTTAAACCCTGTAGTTGCGTATCAGTTCTTGAATGGCCTTATTGCAGAAGAGAAGGACCGTAGAATAGACAAGAACGTAATCAGGCAACCAAGGTTATAGGTTAATCTGATTTCAAACACTAAGGTCTCAATCTCCTACCTGTTCTTCCCAATCAATTGAAGTTTTTATAGTCGTTAGGTAAATCCCACAGAGGAGCTGCTACCTAATAGAGGATGACTATACCACAACAAGCTTTCACATAGAAACTTCACGTATGCTTGAAGCTTGTGGTTTTCGTTCTGAAACCCTCTATTTATAACACTCAATAAGATAGGTTGCTTAGGAATAAAGCAACTAGTTTCTTAACCTACAAGTTAGCAAGTGCTCGTGTAAAAAGAACCTGTTACTTGACTTGCACACAAAGAAACCTAGATTTCTCAATTGGAAATCTTTATCATTTATCTGCCAAGTAATTTGTTAGCTCAAAATCACTTCAAGATTGAAATCCAACAGACCATAGATAATCTTTGTCTTATTGACACATTGAGAATCGTTAGATGGACCACATAAGATATTTTCGTGATAACCAAGTCCAACTAAGAGATAAAGGAGTCAGTTTAACCCGCGTGAAATTCCAGAAGAATATCCACGTGGACGGTTCGGGAACAGTCCTTCTGAATTCCGGCCAAATTCATCGAATTTGTGGTTCACGTACATGTACGTGTACAAATTGATGTTTTGGAACTCAGGAGTGAAATCCGGAGTCACTGTTCACGAATCGGTTCGTGAACCGCCGTTGTTCAAAATTAGGGTTTAACTGGATCCGCTGGAAGTTCTAGGCTGGGCCAGTACTTAGACGTGTTATTACGCCCTCAACTATAATCCACTGGACTCTTGCTCAAGAGTACTCCTTTAGATTCACCCATACCCTACAAGTGATTTGCAAGCAAATCTTGCTATGGAAAATGGTATCGAATCTATCTCACGCATCTTATAACCTTAGTATTCGTGGGAACCAATACTAACATAACAATACGATCTCAATCGCTATTAGTATCTCTACTAAAGTAGCTGACTATTTTGAAAGATAAAATAAGTAGAATAGAAGAATATCTATAAAAGTCATAACTCCTACTAACCTTTTATCGATGAAGAATAATTGATGTCTTCTTTGTCTTCACAGTCTTCGTCTTCAAGGTCTCTACTACTTTGTCTATATCCCAATTCCGAAATCTAAACTTTAGTAGGCTAAATCAAGATTGTGTTTTGACACCTAAAACAGACAACTAGCTTGACATACCAATGCTAGTGGGTTTGACCGGACAATGCCCTATCAATCTCCCCCTTTGTCAATTTTAGTGACAAAACCATTTCACATATGGATTCAAAAGATATACAATAAGATCTAACCCAGATGTATCTTGATTTCTTGAATTCTTCAACTTCTCCCTTGAGTCTTGATGTGTTCTTTTAACTCTTGTTGAAAAATCCGTAGACAACACCTACAACATATCCAGCTCAAACAAGTTTAAGCTTACATGGGTTAATATGCTAATCCCACATGTTGTTTGTACAAAGAGTAAGAATCTGAGCAAACTTTAAAGTCCGTGCGTATCAAAACTTTTAAAGTGATTCTACTCATACCTGATACGAAGCTTCTTTTTAACTTTAATTATTCCCCCTTAATTGATACTTTGAAAAAGTACAACAAGTAAGCACATGATGTTCTCCCCCTATATATGGTTGTGAGCCACAAGAACAAGAACCATATGTATTCTCCCCCTATTTTTCACAAAAATATGACAAAGTAGTTGAGACTAGGGTTTCAAGCCTATAGAGATAGGTCAAGTTAAGTACTCGCATACCAAGTTTAAGATGACATGACTAAGAAATCAGAATGATGATCTCGAAGTTAATTCATCTTTGGAGAAATATAGATACACTTTTCTCCTATATTCCACATCCACGCTCCCCAAAAAGATTTGTTATTAAGCGCAAGCTCATTTAAGAACTCTCCCCCATCTGGTGTTATTCAATAAAGAACAACTACAAAGCTAACTTGGACAAACAATTTAATGTATCCAGTTTTCCTTTGTTTACAATCTCTTTCCCTTAGCCAGATTTTTGGAAAAGAATATATAATTTCGAGTTTGTGAAAACCCTAAAAACCATACAATCAAAAGTTTCTTAATCGTGAGAAAAAGCTTAACTTTTATATTATGACACAACTTTTGTGAAATCACCGAAGCAATAAAAAGTTTTGTTTTGCAATAAGATTGAGGTAGACAAATCAAGTATTGCAAATATCATTAATAATTATCTAAAAAGAACTTTTATTAATGAAATAAAGTAGTACATGTTGAAAAATTCTAAAAAGCATGAAAAGGCAAACTACTTCTAGATATAGTTTATATTCCTTAGGCAAAAGTAAGAACAAGTTCTCACAAGGAATCAACTATTCTAATCTACAAAGAAACAAAAACAAATAAAGAATTAACTATGTTCACTGCCAGTGATGTTTTCTAACTCTTCAGAACTGCTCCAAACTGCCATGATAAGATCCATCCTGTATTTGAGATCAGGATGTTTCGAAGCAATTAGATCGAGTTGTTTCTGTAGACAAATAACATTATCTTCAATACGTTTCTGTCTTTTGATAACGGTGTGAAGTAGGCTCACAACTTCATTGATGTTGTTGTTGCGAGTTTCTTCTGTAGAATGACTTGATTCTTCATCACCCTGGTTATCACTATTCTTGCATTTGATAACATTAGTTAACATTTTGCAAATGGAGTTGTCAAAGAGTGGCTGAGGCTCACCAAGCTGTTTGCCAGAGGGTTGAACATTGTAAAAATCACAGATTCTTCCAATGAGACATGGAAACCCAAGGTTTTTGCCATTACGAGTCAACCCTCATATAATATATAATCATATCACACAAGTTTATTTCTCGTCCGCTCCTTAAATAGTAAACCAATTCTGCAAAGTCGTGACTCCACACAGAGTTGACCATCATGGAAGGACATAGGTTAGCCACACCAAGTTTCCCAAAGGTTCTCAACTCTACAGATAGATCTTCTGTTGGAAACTTGCGTTCACACGGAATTTCACGACCTATCAGTTTCATGGAAATATCTCTGTTGGTTGGTCTAGCATTCACAGGTCTAGGTAGTGTGATACCTTGATTGGACAGACCTGTGAGAGATGCTACGAGATCACAGTTTATATCCATTACTGTTTTCCCGACCATCGTTTTAAAGATGAAGTTTTCATCATTGGTTCCATGAATGTTGGCATAGAACTCTCTGACCGTTCCTTCATAATCTTTTCCATGACCATCAAATATGTTGCCCAAATTAAAGGATCTTACATATTTTTGTACTGTCAACAAGTTGTCTTTCTACAATTATAGGCTTATCTTTGATGGTAAGATAGAGATGATAACACTCTTTGTCATAGAAAATGATTCCCAGAGATGGATCGCGGTGAAAGTTGTTTTTCTTTGATGTGGAGCTCTCTTTTGGTGGAGTAATGAGATTCGCCATTGGCTTTCCTCTAATTCTTGACATAACGAATTAATTCCACAAGAGCTTGATTCAAGAAACGTATTCAACCCTTACAGACGTTCTTGAAGTGAATCTTAAACAGATCTGGAAGACTTGTCGTGATTCAGGAGAATTTCTGATACAAAAACCTAGGGCAGCGGTTCCCAAACCGTACGGAGGCAGAATAAACTGTCTCTGTGTGGTGCGGTATCTCGGATATATATATATAGGGAATTGTAAACCCTAGTTACGAGATCCATCTTGTATCAGAATTTGGATTTATTTGATCCACAGTTTTACCTTAATACAGATTCCCTTTTTGCATGGGACTCCTAAGAGTTCATACAAAACTGAAACTGTATGTTTTTCCATTTAGGAAACTAAGGTATTCCCTTTGAGATAATATTGACAGGTTATCTTCTCAAGGGTAACAAATTCTCTTTTATTTTGATTTTGAGAGCTATAAAATCGAAATTTCTCTATCTTGGTGGAGCAGGGGCTCAACACTCAAGTGCTTTACCATTAAACCCAAAAAGACTAAATTAAATCTATAAGAATCTACTCCTACTTCCCTACACAGTTTTCTCATCACACGTAGGTATATGATGAGAAAATCCTGTCATGGATTTTAGGGAGAGTAGTCATGAGTATATGGATACTCACAGATTTCAAGATGACAGTTGCCATAGTGAGATGAATTCTTGCCTTGGGTTTCCTTTGGAACATAGTCTTTTGCCTTTCTTTTCCCATGTTTATCCAAAGGGGTACTCATGAGATTAGAAGCATGCTTGGGAAGTTTTAAATTCCTTGACACACAAAGTTGGCATTCTTTATCAATGTGTCCAAGATTTCCGCATTTAAAACATCGTGTATTGGTATGCTTACTTCGTTGTTCCTGGATTTTTTCGATGTATTCTACAAAGCTGACATTAAGATCTTGGAGGAGTCGGCAAAGTAAGTCAACTCGAAATCTTTCAGGATCAAAAAGTTCCATGAGTTCTTATTTCTCGAGTGTATGTAGTCGCATGAATTCATTGCGATGATCCTCGAGCATTTTTACAAGCTTATCAGAACCCAACAAATTCCTAATTAAGCGTTGTATTCTCTGGTATACTAAATTGGCGGTAGAGATAAACCAACTTTTTATGTACGCCATAATTCACGAACCTTGATAAACACAGACAATTACGTCTTTTATGTGTCCACCGGCTCTGATACCAATTGAAAAAGCAGGGGTACCGAAATACTACCAACTTTTCGTTTGGGCTCGTGAGTCTTATGGTAAGATATGGACGATCTCAAAAATCAATATCCAAATCTGATAATCGGAGTCGGATCACAAGTGATCGGTCCAATGCAAGACAAGTCTTAGCAAATCCCCTGGATGGATTATGGACCAACTCGACGGTTATGAATAATGTACTTCTTGTTTATGCTTTAATTATATAATCAGAGAATATAATGCGGAAAGTAAAGCACACAAGACACCAGAGATTTTTTTAACGAGAAAACTACAACCTGTAGAAAAACCTCGGGACCTCGTCCAGATTGAACACCTCACAGTACAAACTGTCTACAAACACTAGCCTACTATAAGACTTCGGTATGGGATGTAGCAGAGACCAACTCTAGCCCTCCAAGCGAATTGGCTACTGTCGCAATCCTTACGTCTCTAGATCCCCCACAGATCGTCACGTACTTGATTCCCCTAGCTGACGTCCTTTACAGGCCCAGGAGTTGCTTTAACAGCTGTTAAAGGCTTGTGTCAATAATTCCGGCTTTGCAACCTCAATTATCAACTGTATGTTTGAACTGTCCTCTATCAGTTTGACATAAGTAAAGAGACTTCCTTCGGATTGCTCCAGGTCATACGGAAATCTACTTACAAGATTGGGCTTACGCTGAAAACCTAGTAATCAATGCAAAACTTGTCTCTACCTCAATTGTAAAAAGAATCACGTAAGAAACTTATACAATTGGAGTTAACTGGTTCTTACAACACGTCATGCAGCCTTGCGCTGCTTCCTCAAACCCTGTAGTTGCGTATCAGTCCTTAAAAAGAACGTAAGCAGGCAACCAAGGTTACAGGTTAATCCGATTTCAACCACTAAGGACTCAATCTCATATCTGTGCTTCCCAACTCTCAAGAGAAGTCTTTATAGTCGTTGGGTAAATCCCACAGAAGAACTGCTACCTAATAGAGGATGACTATACCACAACAAGCTTTCACCTAAGTGAAAAGAGTTTACGATCAATTCCACAGAGAAACTTCACGTATGCTTGATGCTTGTGGTTTTCGTTCTGAAACCCTCTATTTATAGCACTCAAAAAGATATGTTGCTTAGTAATAAAACAACTAGTTTCTTAACCTAGCTAAAAGTTAGCAAGTGCCCGTGTAAAACGAACCTGTTACTTGACTTGCACACAAAGAAACCTAGATTTATCTCAATTGAAAATCTTTATCATTTATCTGCCAAGTGATTTGTTACCTCAAAATCACTTCAAGATTGATATCCAACAGACCAGAGATAATCTTTATCTTATTGACACATTGAGAATCGTGTAAAACGAACATGTTACTTGACTTGCACACAAAGAAACCTAGATTTATCTCAATTGAAAATCTTTATCATTTATCTGCCAAGTGATTTGTTAGCTCAAAATCACTTCAAGATTGATATCCAACAGACCAGAGATAATCTTTATCTTATTGACACATTGAGAATCGTTAGATGGACCACAGAAGATATTTTCGTGATAACCAAGTCCAACTAAGAGATAAAGGAGTCAGAAGTTTAACCTGCGTGAAATCCCAGAAGAATATCCACGTGGACGGTTCGGGAACCGTCCTTCTGAATACTGGTCAAATTCATCGAATTTGTGGTTCACGTACATGTACGTGTACAAATTGATGTTTTGGAACTCAGGAGTGAAATCCGGAGTCATTGTTCACGAACCGGTTCGTGAACCGCCGTTGTTCAGAATTAGGGTTTAACTGGATCCGCTAGAAGTTCTGGACTGGGCCAGTACTTAGACGTGTTATTACGCCCTCAGCTATAATCCACTTGACTCTTGCTCAGGAGTACTCCTTTAGATTTACCCATATCCTACAACTAATTTGCAAGCAAACCATTGCTATGGAAAATGGTATCGAATCTATCTCACGCATCTTGTAACCTTAGTATTCGTGGGAACCAATGCTAACATAACACATGGTTATGTATACAAGAATACGATCTCAATCGCTATTAGTATCTCTACTAAATTAGCCGACTATTTCGAAAGATAGAATAAGTAGAATTTAAGAATTTCCATAAAACTCATAACTCCTACTAACCTTTTTTCGATGAAGAATAATTGATGTCTTCACAGTCTTCGTCTTCAAGGTCTATACTACTTTGTCTATATCCCAATTCCGAAATCTAAACTCTAGTAGGGTAAATCAAGATTGTGTTTTGACACCTAAAACTCTCAACTAGCTTGATATACCAACGCTAGAGGGTTTGACCGGACAATGCCCTAACACTTAAAAAAATCCAGTTATGAATGCGCTTCCAAAGAAACTTGATTTAGGGGCTGCATGGAATATGGAGGGGATGTAGATTACTTCATCCTCTAAACATGATTGATTAAGTTTTTTTTTTTTTGAGGAAATGTTTAACTTACCCT
>JAJJMA010293287.1:0-12575 GCA_023529015.1 Papaver nudicaule
CACATGCGAGACGCGCAATCAGGAATCATGTGAAAGACCACGCCGAGCACTGCAGAAAATCTACGAGGAGCCTCGAAAAGATTTTTGGACACAACACTTCCCTGGATGTCTACTACCACGTGTAAAAATTTCGTGATGATACAACCAGTGAGTCAAGATGTATGGCGCAAACATCAGGAGACGCGCAAGACGCAGTTTACAACGAATAGACTATGGTGCAAAGCTCGTAGCACCGGCATCGACAACGCTACCAAGACCATGGAGCCACACCCCAGGGCGCCACATATCATGGAGACACACCCCAGGGTGCCACATATCATGGAGCCACACCTCATGGCGCCACATCTCATGGAGAAACACCTCATAAGCGACGATATCCTCCTGGAACTTCACTACGCATTAAAGACAGCAAGCAATGGACGCGCCCTGCTGGAAAGTACACCACCCAAGTTTGCACCGAAGGCACTGCTCAAGAAATTGGATAATTGCATAACCATTCTCCAGGTGGAGATGATCAAGGAGAAACAAGGACTTGATCTTGATAAGAAGGAGGAAAAGCTCTCTGCTAAAACGGGTAAAACCTCTCCCTTATTTTCATTTTCTTGGCTAAGACCTAGCCTATGTATGTATTCACATGCATGACACTGGGGACCTCACTAAGCGTAGCGTCCCCTTCTCCAGAAAATCCACGGCACCGCAAGAGCTTGCGGAGCCACAAAGGTCGTGGCCCATGAAACCTATGGTGCCACGAATAACTTAATGAACGAATAACACCAGCGACAACACGAAAGCGTGATCTCGCATCCATATGGGTTTAGAAACCCTAATAGCTCCTTAGTCAAGTAGAGCCGAGAATCGACCAGAGGATAGGCCTACGAGGCCTGTAGGGGCTACACCTAGAAGCCCGAGCCTCGGGAACACCATTGTCCCGTTAACCGAAAAACCTGTTTTAGCAACATATATGTACTTACATATGAGTTTGCTTTTAATCCATTCCATGAGACCCTGTGCTAGTATTAAGTGGAAAACCTCAGACCATTGTCATCACCATCTGAGTGCTTAGCATGAAACATTTCTGTTTCACACTAACCAGGGGACTTTCTGTAGATGGTGAAAAATGAGAGAGGGACAAGATTGTCAAAACACTCTCGAAACCATGTCTTATTCAAGGCAATCGCCTATTCAGGCTCATCTCTATAGCTCAGAGTGCAACCCATTCCATGAGCCAAATAAACTCTCTATGAGCTCTCTCTTATAACTCCGGTGGGGAGGGTAATATCATAGAACAGTACTAATGATCTCACCAACATATTAAACCCATTGATCTGCCCAGAGTCAGGCCACTTAATGGTACACGGTGAAGAATCAACAGAGACGCATCCTCGTGGATTTCCTCTTAAACAGAGACGCATCCTCGTGGATTTCCTCTTAAATACGACTCAACACACGAGTCTTGGTGCAAACCTCGGGAATATTGAAGCTCCAGGCCGGTCCAGAGCTCTCTGAGAAGCATACACCAGCCTAAATAGGCCTAAGCAGACCTAATCCCAAGTTCAGGAAGGTCTAGCATACCATGGATAAACACGCCATGACCTCAGGTGTGTTGTAGCATAGACACTCACACCGCGACTAAGGCACAGGCTGCTCCAAAGTCGACCGTGGCCAGATGCCAAAGCCATAAACGCCACATAGCATGGCACCACAAACCATGAAGTCACCATGGATTCACAAAAATCAGCATTGGCCAAGAGGCCAAGGCCATGGCGTAAGACGCCACAAACCTACAAAGAGCATGGCCGCAAACAGGCTGGCCTTGGCCATAAGCCAAGGCCGTGGCGCCATACCCCATGGCGCCACAACAAATAGGCCTTGACCAAAGGCCAAGACCGTGGCGCCATAACCCATGGCGCCACAACGAGATTGCCTTGGCCAAAGGCCAAGGCCGTGGCGCCATGAGTCATGGCGCCACCATAATTAGCGCCAAAAGCGCGTCTTCAATTAGCCTTGGCCAAAGGCCAAGGCCGTGGCGCCATGAGTCACGGCGCCACCATAATTAACGCCAAAGACGCGTCTCAAATTGGCCTTGGCCAAAGACCAAGGCCGTGGCGCCATGAGCCATGGCGCCACCATAACTAGCGCCAAAGCACTATCAACCACTTATGGCCCTGGCCAAAGACCAAGGCTACTCCTATACTTGTGTCCAGGAGACACTACATCATGTTGGTCACGACAATCAGTCGTACAACCCTACTCTACTCAACTCAACTACGCAATATCTGCGTATCACTCGCTCGAGATATCAAAACGTCACACGGGGGGATAACTTTAGGGGTATTGGTCTGGCGGTCTACGGCAATTGAAAGAAACTGATGGAGATGATGGACAGTTACGAGAAGATAGCGCGAGTGGGCATGTTCCACACAACTCAGGCAGTTACGGAAACCAGCGCATGTCCCCCACTCCTCCACTCTTCCACGACGTCCACCTTCTCTGTCGAGAGATCAGGGTGAGTTCAAACTATAAATAGAGGCTTCCTATATTTTCCAAGGCAGAACATTAAGGATATCAATCCAAGAACGTTCAGAACACACAGAAACAACCAATAGCCTTTGAGAAAACACCTGAGAATCGACACATGTTCTAGCCTTGGAGATTTCCAGTCGACTTCACGACGGAGATCTTGAACTCTCACACCCAAAACACATCCTCAATCTGATCTCAAGTTTCTTCGTTGTTTCCCTCCCTAGACCAACCTCTATCCTCTCTGTGAACGAAGCAAGACGGGAACGACCATCCTTGGTTTAGGCTTGTCTTGTTCGACTTTGATCTCCGAGCACTACGAAAGTACCCAGAGACGGTACATTGTTTTTCTAGGTAAAAACACCAGGAATCTGCTGGATGTACTCCCTAGCAAGTTTTAGATATTTCTGTAGGGAAGGATCGACTGTTTGATACCGCCCTGAGATTTGTCGAATCACTAGCTGTGAATCGCTGGTCAGTCGAACATCGCTTATGCCCATCTCTACGAGTAACCGCATGGCATGTATCACCGCCTCATATTCTGCATCATTGTTTGTCGCCGGGAATTCCAATCTTAGCGAATGGAATATCCTTGCCCCTTGCGGCGAAGTGAATATGATACCAATTCCTTTGCCCTCTCTGTTTGCAGATCTATCAACATATACTTCCCATCCGTCCGAACTTCTTTGCAATATGTATGGCACGCCACTGTCAGCATCATCCTGCCTAAATGGTATGTCTTCTGTCTCTTCTTCTTCTTCTTCTTATATTGGGAAATCTGAAAGAAAGTCGGCGATAAATTGGGATCGCTGAGCTGTACGTATTTCATACTTTACGCCGAACTGCTTAATCTGAGTATTCCATTTGGCGATTCTTCCTATTCTCCGGGAGCTATGCAAGATGGACTCAATTGGTGTTTTGGTCAAGACAGTAATAGGATGAGCATGGAAGTATGGGCGAAGTCGCTGAGATGCAAAAGCCAGTGCTAGGATTAACTGCTCGAGTTTGGTATAATTCTTCTCGGCTCCTTGTAGGGTCCTGCTAATGTAATATATTGGCATTTCACCACCTTTCGTTCTCACCAACACTGCGCTGATGGCTTATGGAGTTGCGGTGAGATAGACTCTTAACTCTTCACCAGGTTCTGGTGGCTGAATAGCTGGTAATGTGGCGAGATATCTTTTAATGCCTTGAAATGCAGCCTCGTGATTGTCCGTACATGCGAATTTTTCTCCTTTCTTCAACATGTTAAAGAAAAGTTTGCACTTGTCAGAGAACCTTGAGATAAATCTGTTAAGCGAAGCTAGAGTTCCGTTGAGACGCTGGATATCCTTTACTGTCGCCAGAGAAGGCATGTCCATGATAGCTTGTACTTTCGCATGATCTGCTTCCACCTCATTTTTTGTGACAACATACCCCGGGAATTTTCCTGATGTAACGCCGAAAACACATTTGGCCGGGTTTATCTTCAACTTGGTAAGTCGCATATGATCGAATATTTCCTTCAAGTCTTATACATGGGTCTGCTTTTTCTTGCTTTTTACCAAATATTGTCCACGTAAACTTCCATGGTCCGCCCAATACATTTCTCAAACATTTTATGTGCCATCTCTTGATAGGTTGCCCCAGGGTTTTTCAACCCAAAAGGCATCCTAGTATAACAAAATAGGCCCTTCGTTGAGAAAAAGGTCGTGTGCCGCTGATCTACCACCGCCAAAGGTATCTGGTTATATCCTGAATAACCATCCATGAAGGATAAAAGTTCATGACCAGAAATGGCGTCCACAGTCTGATCAATGATTGGCAGGGGAAACTATTCTTAGGACACGCCCTATTGAGGTCGCTAAAATCAATGCAAATCCTTACACCCTTATTCTTCTTAGGTACCACCACCATATTTTCTATCCATTCAGGATATTGTACTGGTCTAATGATACCTGATGCTTTTATTTTGTCGATTTCAGCCTCAACCGCTTCTTTATATGCTGGAGCTAACTTGCATATTCGCTGCTTGAATGGTCTGGCCTTTGGGTCGATGTCTAATTTATGACACGCTATTTCTGGATCAATTCCCGGCATCTCGTCCATCTTCCAAGCGAATACGTCCACATATTCTCTTAACAAAACCTCCAACTGTGCTGACTCTTCTTTGGTCAATAGTGTACCAACTTTTACCATCTTCGGGTTTCCCACTTCGTCGATGTCCACATCCCTTGTAGGCTCTATTGCTGTAAAATGCAGTTCTGGCTCTCCCATCGGCGAGGGTTCCTTTAATTGCTATAAAGGTGTTGCCTCCGCTTTCCCCGAAGTTTTTCCTTTCGCCGAATGAACGTACTATAAGGGGTACTGACGACAAAATTTTTAATTTCCTGGTCCCAGAATGGCGGCATACGGCGAATCCACATCCACGACACAGATGGTGGTGTCCAGCGTTAACTCCTTACATGTAACCACTTTCAGCATGACTTCGCCTTTAGGCTTAGATGCAATTTCGTTGAATCCATAAATGTTATATTTCGACTGAACTAGCGAAGCTACCAGCGAATCTACCAGCGAATCTTTAGACTGCATAGCCTGATATGCAGAATTGAAAAGAATGTCGACAGAACTCCCTGGATCCACAAGTACTCTAGGAACGTTATACTTCCCAATCTGAATAGTCAAAACCACAGGGTCATTATGGCTTCACCCTTCCTCTGGGACTTCTTCTGCCGAGAAACACACATGAGCTTTCATCCACTCCTTCAGAGGTGTTGGCTTGACAGCGACACTACAAATTTCTTTCCCTGATCTGTCTCGCTTAGTACTATTGACATAATGTTGCTGTGGAATTCGTCTCTGGTGATCTTTGAATGCACGATAGAGAAACAGTCCAATACCTCCAAATCTCGCTCAACAGTCACCTGGAAGACATCTGGCAAAGGGACACCTTGGATCGGCTGTACCATCATTGGGGTCACTGGCGGTGGCGGTGGCAACACAAGAAACTCCTGAAATTTCCCTTGGCGAATGAATCTATGGACTTCGCGTTGCACGCCTGCACAATTTTCAGTAGAATGACCATGGAATTGGTGGTATTGGCAATCAACATTAGTGTTAGATGAAGGAAACTTAGGATTTCCCCTGTTGTAAGGATGACAAATCTCATCTCTGCAATGCGAACTCTCAATCTGCCCCCAAGCATCAGTATATGAGACATGAAGCTTTGGGAGAGTGGCATCTTGGAAATCCTGCTGATATGGCTTTCTTTCGCCGAAGTTCATGTTACCGTCATTATGCCTCCTATCACGTTGTCGCCGAGTATCACGTCCATTTCCTCCATCGTTCCTTCCTCTATTATCTTGCGCCCCTTCATAATTATCCCGCTTGGTCGAGTTCCATTGCTGATTACCATTAAACTGTTGTTGTACTTGCCTCTGCTCAACCTTAGGGACTACCACTATCGATGATGGAGATTTCGTCAATCGTTGATGCTCTAATGTCAACCATTCCCTCTTTATTTCCTCTTGCTCCTCCGGGGAGTAACTGTTGAAAGAATGAATCTGCTTCGCCTTTTCCTTCTTTTGCGCAGTACTTCTTGCTGGATCTCCTCATAAGCCATAAATTTATTTTGTCTGATACGCAATGTTTTCATATCTTTCGGCGTATCCCATTACAAAGATTTGAAGATTGGGTCTGACGATTCCATACTACTGATGTACGCCCGGATCTTATCTTTGTCAGAAACCCATGGGCCCACTTCGCTACAGAGCTTTCTCCATCTTTCTGTATGGGTCTTACAGCTTCGCCATGCCTCTTCTTATCGGCGAACAACTTTTCAACCCCCGGTCTTTGGCGATTGTTATGAATATATATTAGCAGGAACAAAGCCTGTAGGTCTTTAAATCTTCCTATCGAGTCCTTCTCCAAACCATCAAACCATGATAAAGCTTCCTCTTTGAGGGATGCAGGAAATGATTTACACATTAGGTTATCCCAAGTAGTCCATGCTGCCATGTCCCTCTTGTAAACCTTCAAATGTTGAGATGGGTCTCCTGTCCCATCGAAGATTGACGTAAAGGTTGGCATTGAGAATTTCCTTGATACATGGTCAGTTAAAATGTTTTGTCGAAATGGTGTTTTCTTAGCCTCCGCGATTGCCTTCGCCAACTTGGTATCCTTCGATGATCCTTTGAGATTTTCCACTTGCTTACGCAATTGCCGTAGCTGTCCTCTTACCACATCATTTAGTCCATCTTTGTTTTCGCTATCGCCTGATCCTTCAGGACCTTTCTTTTGGTTCTCAGCCCTAACACTCCCTGAGTCTTTCTTCGCTGTTGTAGCAGACATATCCTTCTTCCTAGAGTGAATAGTTGGTTACGATTGCCACGGGCAACTCCTGTTGTTGCTAGATAAAAAAAGGTTTTTGTTTTCCTCCATTATCTCTTTGTTACCTTGCAGCATCATTTCCATCTGTAATTTCATTTGAAGTTGCATTTGTTCTTGGTTCTGGGCGTTCATCTGTATGATCTTTTGCAATATAGTATCCGTGGCACTGTTAGAACCCGCATTTTCCCCTTAAAGAGTGATTGGCCTTTCCAGAGTTTCGCCGATTGTTTTCTGAATACCCGCTGCGATAGTACCCTGACCGCCGATGGTTCCGCTGACTGTAGCAGCTTTCTTGGAGTTTTCGCCAACAACATTCGTATCAATCCCTTTACCATGTTGCTGTGTGAAACCATTTGTCTCTCCCATCGCTTCTAGCTCACCTTGCTCAGTCACATCCTCTACCTCCACTGTGTCCGGAATGTGTGGCTGTTGGACGTGAGGTTGTTCTAGCGCTTCGTCGTTCAAAGGAGAAGTGCCCGATTCCGCTGGTGTTGGCATACCCGTTCCTTTACTTCTAGTAAAATGCTGAGTAGCGCTCGCCAAGTTTGGTTCCTTCGCCGGTGGCTTCTGCTGATTGCCCTTGCTTTTCGACGTCATTCGCCGAATATCTGTGGGACAAGAAAAATGCACTCCCAAGCAATATTACGGTGATAACACTGTTAACCAAAATCATATGTTAGTGGAGGTAGTTGGAAATATTTTTAAAGTACAACCTAGTAGGAGACAAAAATGGCAGTAATACTGTAATATGTTACACATGTGATCTAAGTTAGGTATGGAAGGACTATTGTGAAATATCTGAAAGTTATTCAAGGCCTAAAAACATAATAACTTTTGAAAGACCAGCTCCCTATGAATTAAAAAAATTGTACGTCGGCATATATTTAACTGAAATCAAAATGGTTATGCTAACAAAACAATCCGAAAGATAACTACTTTTGCGATAAGACACCGGTAATTATAACCCACTATACCGAGCCTACACACTGGTAACCTCTGATAAACATGCTACTAAAATCGGTATATACCATGGTCGAGACACAAACCATGATTGCAGCTTCAGAATAAGCAATTGCTATAAATAGAGATATTTCTGGAGAAAGGCTCGCTGAGAACAAAGAACTATGCTAAAAATTACATTTTGCTAACATGAGACTCAGAATTTGCTAAAAATAGTAGTATCATATGAGAATATCCAAACAAACAACATCTCTACTACCAAAACAGACTACTTTTGCACAAAATCGTGGTGAAACTTAAGCAAACAACATGAAAAACTAAGAAAACTCAAGTTCAAAACCTCTTCTAGCGCCAAAATGTAACAGTAAAAAATCCCATCAGTAGATCTTTGACTGTACACCCAACAATTCTCATACTACATCATACACACGCACATATCATATCAAAACAGTAGAGGAGTAGAGTTAAAGATACTTGACAGCGAAATACTTGGTTCTTCCTCATGTTTGAGGCTTACATCCAAGGGATTCTACTATACGAAGTTTGGTTACACATCTTACCTTCACTTAGTTCACTCTCTTACTCTAATTCTTGATTATCACACGCCCAGTACTGGATTGGAGAGACCAAGGAGATAACTCACTTTTCGTCTCACTAAGCCAGACCAAATTTACACCAACCCCTTTTACATTGGGGATGTCTCGCCTTATATAGGGAGAATTTACAATGGGTTACAGCTAATATTGATAGCGACCTTCTCTGACACTATTTGTCTTCTTTCGCCACCCGTGACCTTCAGCGATCTTGATGTAATCTTCATCAGCTTTGGCGATGCCTTCTTTTATGGATAAGCGTTGCTGAAGATGATCCCACTGAGTCAACCAGTCAACTCTGACAATAGATCCGTTCTGAATATCCTTAAATGCTCACCTACTTCTCAACTACTTCTTCGTACGAACTTCCTTCGTCCGGATGAGCTTCGCCCTGCCTTACTCAATGCTATTTCGCCAAGTCTGGTTCTTTCTCAACTTCCTATCGTCGTCTATATCTTCAGATGATTCCGTGTATCTTAGCTACTTCACATTCATACAACTTCGCCATCAAGATTACCTTTCCTAGCGATGGTATTTTCTACACTCACATATGCTTTATTGTTTTATTTTTTGGCTTAGTTTTTAGTTTGCTTTACTTTTTACCTAATTTTAGTTCTAGTTTAAGTCGCAGGTTTGATTTATTTAGTTTCTCACCGATTTTCGGCTTGTTCTTACCCTTTAATTTCTTCTCTGTGTGTTTCCACACTCATAAACGCTTTCACTCTTGTGGTGTTTATTCATATAGTTTTTGGTTCGATTATGGTGGGGTTCAAGGAGATCGATTTTTGGCTGAAAACGTTGCTTTCTTCAAAAACATCAAGATCAAGGTTTTTCATTAGCGACGACGTCTTTGAAATTTAGGTAAAGTACTACTCTTCGTAGGAGCACTTCTTTAAAAAGAAAAATTTATATCATTTTTTTTTTGAAGGTAAAACACGCCTGCTTTATTATAAATAAAAGAGTAATATTACAAGGATAGCTTAGGTACAACATAATAACCAAAAATATAGTGTAAGAAAAAGGTTCCCAACCTGAAATACCCCCTGTTGTAAATGGTGCCAAGAGTAAAGTCCTAAAAAAGAAGCAACAAAAATCATTCAACGAGTCAAGCCAAATACCAAGAGAACACCAACGATGTACTGCAGTAATCAACAATGGCAAGATTGCCAAAATGCCAGCTGACCATCCACAAGAATGGTCGGAAGTAAATTGTATCTCACAGACCGGAAAGTGCAGCCTGTGCGCTCCTTTGTAAAACAAATGAAAACCTAAAACACCTAAAGAACCAACATCAAACAACAAAAGCTTGAACTCTGTTAATATCGACGGCCATGTATCACCTACTTAGGCCTGGGGCACGGTATAAAATGAAGACGAAGTACCAGACCCATCTTCCACGCGCTTTACCCCATCACGAGGAACGATGGGAACCAAAGGTCATGATGAACCTACTATAGGTAGGCCTGAGCATGAAAGACGCGTGTTTAAAATGTTACCGCTCAAGCCTATACCGCGACAGAAGAATAGGGAGACGTGTCGATCACCAAGTGGATATCCCCGCGGTGGTGAGTCATCAAAAGATGAGAACCAACGCATCAAGAGCATCGAAGAAGTCGGACAACGAAGATAGATTCTACCAAGGAGGTGTCGATTCAGGAGTGGGCAATCAAGGCGGTGCAAGAAATCCAGCTGTTGACAAACGATATCAAATGAATAAGGAACCAAGTGTAGTAAAACCAATGACCTCCATAAACTACTATAAATACCCCACTTCACTGAGATAGTGGGGGT
The DNA here is from genome assembly GCA_023529015.1 of Papaver nudicaule. Lineage (NCBI taxonomy): Eukaryota > Viridiplantae > Streptophyta > Magnoliopsida > Ranunculales > Papaveraceae > Papaver > Papaver nudicaule. Next base: position 10,233 of record JAJJMA010293287.1, read on the forward strand.
CGAGCAAATTTTAGGTGGATACGCTGAGGGAATACTCACTATCTGTTAGCCCACCAGAGTGTTGTAATGAAGAATAGTATGAATGTCAATAGCAGCAATAGCTTTCCCCGAGGACGTAAGAACACAACGTGCTGAACCTCGTTATGTTGGTGTGTTATCTATTATTCCAGTATCAATCACTCTAAGTGATCTCATCTCCCCACATAGGGATTATCTGATCATTCAGCATAAAACAAAGGTAAACTCATTGGACTTGTTATTTTATCCGTAAATAGCATTGGGAATGGGAGTTGCTGAGTGACAGAGGTTGTTAAAACTATTGTAATACATGTATTGGAAAAGCTGCAGACTCTGTTCGGCATCCTCTATAATGTGTTGCCATAGTTAAGGACGCCAATTAAGTTTAGATACTTCCAGTGATATTTCCACCCCCGTGGTTATATCCGAGGTGTTGCAAGACTAAGGACACTTATTTAGTCATTATTATCTTTACTTTACTTACTATTGGTTGATGTATGATATGGGAAAATTAGTATCAACAGTTTGGCGGTAGAAACAGGGACCAGTGTCCTTGTATAATCACGGTAACGAAGTTTTCAGCATACCTTTTATTTTTAGTTGGTTATTTTCGCGATCTAAAGTTTATTTTGAAAATCGCTCAATAACCTTTGTTTTTTGATAACATAAACGTTTTTGGAAAACTAGATCTGTACCCTGAGGGACTTACACCATTTTTTAGTAGATAAAAGTGACCCTAAGGAGAGAAAATTTCTTAATCTGAAAAGTAACAAATGAAAAAGGAGATAAGCCGAGTCACCTACGGTGTATGTCTTAGTTCCAAAAAGAAGAGATTTGTTTTGAAGTGTCTTTCAGCAGATTTTGTTATAGAATCACAAGTGGATTCCCTATTCCACTACCTCAAGAGATAAACCGACTTTACTATCTAACACGTACGGCGGTACGAGGGAATTCTTCCCCTTAAGGCACCATAAATTTCAGGGATGTAGCGGAGATTGCGAAAAAACAAAGGATAAGCACAAGAATCAAGGAGTATAAAGGCAACAACGACGGAGGAAAAAAAGCATCACTGAAAGAAACCCTACATCGTGAAGGAAGAAAGACCAAAAACGAGCCGATGAATTAGACGGAAGCTGCAAACCCGAGGTACAAAACGATAAACCTGGAGATGAGCATACCACGAGAAGATCTAAAGGAGCGAAGAAGTGACGGACGCCAAACCGTTAGCAAAGAAAACAACCACGAGAAGGAGATCAGAAGCAGATGAAAGGTAATACCCCAAAAGTGGCACGAAGAAAGTCATAATATTATAACCCAAACAGAGGAGAATTGCCCAAGCAACTTGCATTGCTTAAAATTTGACATAAGCAAGGGCTCGGTATTCACTTTGGAAGTAAAAATCCATGGGAGTACCAACGAAGGAGACCTGATCGTCACTCGAAAAAGAAGCCATGCCCAAAAGGAGGAAGAGAAAGACGCACCACCCAACGGCTGCAAAATCACGAAAATGAAGAACGGTCGGACTACAGAGAGGTACCAGCAAGGAGAAAAGGCAAAGAAGTCCAAGAAAAAAAGAACGAAGAAGGCACCAGCGGAAAGAGAAGAACAACGGAAGCGTCATATACGGTCCTCACAAAAAGGCCATCGGAGATACTACGAAAGGAAGGTGGTAGAAGCGATTTTGCTTACCCCTCCACGAGGGGGAAGCAAAAGAAGGAGAAAGCATTTCAGAAAGATCACTGTGAGTATCACCAGACACAGGGACATGACACTGACCATTGTCAGCATCTATATAGCACCATCGAAGGATACATAGGCCGAGGAGAATTTGGCGAGTATGTGACTGATCCACGAAGATATTTTGTCCCGAACATGGGCGAAAGCTATTATGAGACAGGAGACGAAGCGATAAACCTATCCACGCCGAAGAATGTGGAGCACGAAGAAGACGAAACAACTACAACGCCCTTAGTTGTGACAATGGCGATCAATGAACGGAGCACCACGAAGGTGCTCATCGACGAAGGAATCACACATAATGTCTTGTTTTATGAACAGTTCCTACAAATGGGGCTCAGAGATGAATATATGGGCCCCACCATGACGTATATCCATGACGCTTATAGAACGACGATGGCGCCCAAAGGAGAAATAGTATTACAGGTGGATATTGGGCCTGTAAAACCCCAAAAAAGTTTTTTTTTATTATTGATTCATCTACCCCATACCATGCAATATTGGGGGTAGGGTGGATCCGCGAAATTGGTGGAGAAGTGTCTGTAAGGGTAGAAAATGCCTTGACATAGTAAAAGCATCCTAAGGGCT
>JAJJMA010293294.1:0-10582 GCA_023529015.1 Papaver nudicaule
GTTCATATGTAGTGTTTAGACCTTTATTTGATGACCAACTAATTAAAGCACAGGCTTACACCAAGAAAATACTTGAGTTGAAAAATACTTGTGAATCTCTTAAGGTTATCATATTGCATTAACGACTTCCCATGAAAAAACGAACGCAACGCTGGCTCATTAGTGTAGATGTGATTTGGTTTGCACACCCAAAATTTTTTTCTAGTTCAAGAGTAATTAGAGTGTCCATATACGTGCTTTCACGTACCAGAAAAGAATATGCACCCGGTCCATACCATGATGCATGACCATCCATCTGTGTGGATGACTGAAGAAAGTGCAATCGATCCCAAGTGAATTCTACTCCAACCACACGTAAACTCAGCCACAAAAAAAGACCAATTTTGTCTGTTTCTTTATATAAAAGACAGCCAAAAGTTGAACTTGTTTTATTACCTGAGAAGTTGAAAGATACTATTTAAAGAGACGGAATCTATAAGATACCAAAAAAATATTGTTTAAAAAGACATTACATATAAGAAGTTACCTAAAATACCCCCTTTCATTGTATTTAGACATTTATAAACTACAAAAACTAAAAAACGAAATTGGAGACTTATACTTGACCACCACCTTGACAGTTTAAACTACCACCACAATCACCTGTCCGACCACCGCCACCACCACCACCGCTGCCACCTCCGTTGCCAACTATAACTTCCGACCACCACCATCACTCCATTTCCAACCAATAACTCACCACCACCACCATCTACCATTACAATATATTACAAACGACCATCACCACCTCATTTTCAACTAGCACCACCACTACCGCCTTCATCCACCGTTACCAACTATAACTTCCGATCACCACCACCACTCCATTTCCGACCACCACTACCACCACCATTTCCAACCAGCACCACCACCACTCACCGTTACCAACTATAACTTCCGACCACCACCAGCACCATCCACCACCAACTACACTGATAATACTCAGTTACCAGTGGTTACATCATTGATAAAGAAGAAGAAGAAGAAGAAGAAGAAGAAGAAGAAGAAGCAAAAAAACATCATAAAACACTGATAAAACCCAGGTACAAGTGGTGTCAACACTGATAGTACCCAGGTATCAGTGGTTACATCGTTGGTTACATCATTGACAAAGCAAGAAGAATCTATCAAAAGCAACAACACTGATATAACTCAGGTACAGGTGTTGTAAACACTGATAATACCCAGGTACAAGTGGTGCCGATGCTAGAATTATGGTTAAAATCAATTTCCAACCAAAAATTAATCTAGGGCAAACAATTTCAGGTACAATTGCGGTCAACACTGATAATACCCAGGTACAAGTGGTGCCAATGCTAAAATTAGGGGTAAAATCAATTTCAAACCCAAAATTAAAATCTAGGGCAAACAATTAACAAATCAAGCAATTGATCGAATACTCCTACCTTTTTTATTGAACATATATCGCTGGTGTTGGTAATGGTGATTGACAATTTCAATCGGAGGAAGAGATGACGGTGGTGGTGGTGATGGACATGATGACGGTGTTGATGGTGTTGGAGATGGCGGAGGAAGAGATATCTCGTTGATTTTTTGTGGTGGTGGTGCTGCTGCTTCGATTGTGTTGTTGGTGTCGTTGTTGATGGTGTCGTTATTTTTGTTGGTGGTTTAGATGTTGGCGGTGATGATGATGGTGGTGTAGATGGCGTAGGAAGGTATTTGTTGTTGATGTTGGTGGTGATGTTTGATTTTTTGTGGTGGTGGAGATGGTTGGGATGTTGTCGATGGTGGAGAGGAGATGGGAGATATTTGGTTTCAGATTTGGAACCATCGATATGGTAGGTGGAAGGTGGAATTAGTCTAGTTGTATGCGAGATATTTTTGTTCCCATTTTCTGAACTGTAAGGGTAATTCGGTCCCAATAGTGTGACGTGTACTTATGTCTTTCTAATAAAATTGAAACTTTAACCGTCCTCTAGGACCTGGCCGCAAGCGGCCAGGTCCATTTCATCAAATTTCTCGAACTGAGCACCAGAAAAAGAAAGAGATAAAACAGCTCATCTCAGACAGTGCAAATAAATAGACCTAACCGGTAACTTCAACAGACTTCAACCCAAACTGCACCTAACCTTGTTCATCTTAAGGAAAATCCACACAAAATGATCAACATCGGAACACCACTACCTACTCTCAACATCTCTGTTTCGCCCGTCAGCTAGGCCAGCTTTCAATACAAGTCAAATGCAACTAGCCAATCGTACATATTGCAGGTTAACTCAGTAACCATACCCTAGTTACGACATAACTTTGGGACTTACCCAGCCAAGTTATTATTGTAAGATAATTTCCAGTAGGTGGAATTATCTCATTGGGTCCATGCGATAACTTGGGCTAATCTAGATCTTGCTAAACTAATTGGGTTTACTAAAGGAGTTAGTTCTCTATTATGCTCTTCCTTGATGGACGGTCGAGACCTAAAGCCCAATACTAAAACCTTAGGAACTTGGTCCTCTCTTTACCTATAAAAAGGAAACAGTAACCATCATTATTCCATCCAAGGAATTACAATTCATTATGCCTAAGGTAAAGAGAGAGATACCATGACCTCCACAAGGTATTACTGCTGCTACCGGACGATCCGTAAAGTACGATGGATAGCGCTACCAGGTATTCCGTATAACTACTCTTGCATATATTATTGTGTGATTATCATGAAGTTCAAGATCCTGCTTAACGTGTATATAAACTAAATCTTACAGTTGGTATCTAGAGCTTGTGTTTAGAACTCATGATTGTCCGTTAATATGTTGTAGTCGAGTTATCCATTACCATCATGTTCGTGCAACCATGTGCTTGATATTTACATCTTAAGATCATAGTATTCATAACGTTTTTTGATAGCATGTTAGAGAAGACAACCATGAATTAATCTAATTAATCAAGAAGGGTCAGCTAAAGGATTGGAAACAGTTTTCTTTATGTTTGTTTTCTATGAATGAAAAAGTGAACATGAACGGCCGTCTTATTGTGGGTTTGTTAATTAGGTTTTAAATTGAGCAGTTAATAGGTGGAATTAATTTTAGTCATTGTGATAAGAGGTCGTAATGTCTAGGTAACTCCATTAACTTTTAGGTTTCTTTTACGTAGTTTGGAAGAGAGATTAAGAGAATGACGAATCGAATTTTGATTAAATTTAAATGGGCCACATTTGGGCTTTAACTAATTAATGGTCTGTTTAAGTTTTACGCAGTTGATGTACGATTCAATTAGGGGTGAGCAAAAGACCCAAAAACCGCCGGCCCAATCCGGCCCAACCGTTTTTTACGGGTTGGGTGTCCAATCCGCCAAAAGATGGGTCGGACGTGGATGCTCTTTCTAGAAACCACTGAATACATGGTCGGTTGCGGTTGGAGTGGTCAAAAATCCATGGACACCCGCACCCACTAGTGTGAAGGTTATTTAGGGAAATTAAATAAAAACTCAGGGATTATTAGATATACTATGTCAGTGATTAATTCATTTATTTGTCTTCATTTTCTGGATTGCAGACGCGTTGGAAGTGCTCAAGGATGAAGAAGAAATAATCACTTTGAACTGACTTGTTTTTTTTTTCCTAGTGTGGTATATACGACACATAGTACTAACAGAAGACTTTAGACTTCTAAAACTTTTGCACATTTAGATTGGGTAGTTGTAAAACACTAAAACATGTTTTTTGGAGCTGTTGTTTATGTTTTATTGTCACTTTTTTGTATATGAAGTTGTGATGTTGTACAAGAATTTAGGATACCTTATTATATATGTATGTAGGTTGTTTCGCCAGTTTACATGTTTTGCATAATGCTATCTTCTTATAATAAATTTTAACTTTGTAAGAATCAGTGAATCATCCGCACCCAATCTGCGCACCCGCGCATCCGTTGGATGCAAATCCGCCGGATTTTGGATTGGGTGCGGATGTGGAATCCAAAATCCGCCAAGTATTGGGTGCGGCGCGGATGAGGCAAAAACAGCCCAATCCGGTCCATGCTCACCCCTAGATTCAATGATCTATGCATGGTATACAAAGTTGATGTACTCCATTAGCTTAAAGTCCACATAATGCATGGAGATATGTATACTTAATGTTCAAAATGTTTTGTTAGTTAATGCACTGTACATCATTAGGTAAAGCCCAAACCCAACCATTATTGAAGAGAACATATCCAACAAAACCAGTATTAAACCGAGCAGTAGGGTGAGCAAAAGACCCAAAAACCGCCGGCCCAAGGATGTCACTGATTAATTTAATAAAAACTCAGAGATTATTAGATATATTATGTCACTGCTTAATTTATTTATTTGTCCTCATTCTCTGGATTGCAAACGCGTTGGAAGTGCTCAAGGATGAAGAAGAAGTAATCACTTTGAATTGATTTTTTTTTTTTGGTGTGGTATATACGACACATAGTACTAACAATAGGCTTTAGACTTCTAAAACTTTTGCACATTTAGATTGGGTAGTTGTAAAACATGTTTTTTTTGGAGCTGTTGTTTATGTTTCATCGTCACTTTTTTGTATATGAAGTTGTGATGTTGTACAAGAATTTGGGATACCTTATTATGTATGTATGTAGGTTGTTTCGGCAGTTTACATGTTTTGCACAATGCTATCTTCTTATAATAAATTTTAACTTTGTAAGAATCAGTGGATCATCCGCGCATCCGTTGGATGCAAATCGGACGGATGATGGATTGGGTGCGGATGTGGAATCCAAAATCCGCCAAATATTGGGTGCGGGCCGGATGCGGCAAAAATCGGCCCAAACCGGTCCATGCTCACCCCTACCGAGCACAGTCTTGCACCCAGATGTTTTTGACCAGAACCTGCTTGAATCGGACCACCTGGACTGAGTTGACCCGAACCGTTCCAGATCTGACTCAGTCCAACTAACCGATCCTTCAGATTTTGTACCACCTAAATCCGCTCTGACAATTCCAATCCAAGCCTACTACGTACCTTTCTAACTTGTTTGGGGTCTAATTTGATTATACATTGGATTAGGTTGTTATTAACCGAATATTGATTGAAACCATTGTTAGAACATGTTGGGACCTATTTATGAGTGTTGTGTGTATTATATTATGCTTTCGCTTATTACACATTATGTACCATTATGGAGAGGTTTCTCGATAAAGAAAGGCACACCAATTTTTATTAAAAAAAAAATATTAAGTGGTTTTCACCTTAACAAATTTAAACTAACTAAACGCTTCCGCTTTATCGAAATCATTAATATTTGATTTCATCAAATTTATTAATGTAACGTATAATTCAATTTGATTTTATCGAACGATTTTATTGTAAATTCTGATGATATCGAAACCATTTTTTGTTTGCACTATTGTGCTTGTTTGTGCTTTATGATATAAATTATGTATGTGCATTATAGTATGGTTTCTTTTGTTAGTTGTTTAATTAAGTGAGATTGTTGCGCTTAAGATTATTATGTCAGAAATCTTTAGCTATCACCACAGTGATACTAGAGTGTTAAACATTAACAATAATCATAATGTTATTGTAAGCATGAAGTGGCAAAAGGTTGAGGTTTTGCAATTATCGAACTGAGATAGTGGCATTATTTTGGTTTTTTGTCTTTCACCACAGTGATGTCAAAGAACTTTTCAGCCATAATCATCATAATGTTGAATGGGTACAATATTGTTTTGCTTAAATAATTAGAACAACAATTTCCCACAGGTAATTCGAGTTCACATATTTAATAAAACACTGAAGGGTATGATCTTTGATCATGCATTATGGATTTAAATCACTATATATGTTGGATTTGAATCACTTTAAATCTTAATAAGTGTCTAGCATCAATGTCTTTTGTTATCACCCTTAAGTGTATTTTTAACCGATTTTGCTAGACATATAAATTAAAATTATGATTATGTAATTATTTTTAATTATTTCTCGCGCTAATGAAATTCATTTTTTTTTGAATTAAGTCATTATCAAGTTGAGTGACCCAGTATGGATTTTCGTATTTTTCACGAGCAGTCAGATTACTTGTCTTATATTCAAAACTCGGTGCATTCCCCTAAAGATATTTAAGATTTAATTTGTATGGATACATTCCCACAATTATTCAAAATGATGTTCACTGCTTATTTAAAACTTCTCATATAATTCTTATTTATCTTGATTTTTAAATTAAGTATTAAATTTAAGCTAGCAATGCATTGAAGAGTTTTCCTAAACGAATTTTTCATTATCGAATCATATTAATTGAATATTTTAACGCTTGATTTTGGGTTACGAAAGATTCATTCAGTCTGATGTGTTGGGTTCTTAACAATTTTTACATGACATGTTTTGCAATGAATTTAAGAAGTTATTGTTTTTGGGTTACTCACACTGTTTCATATTTTGTTGATGTTATGATTAAGTCAAATTAATATGATATCGTTAAGTGGGACTATTCAGTATCTCATGAAAGGTTAGTGTGGTATATGCAATTTTACACTTTGTTATACTGTTTACTTATCACCACAGTGGTATTAAATTATTATGTCAAAGTGTTATATGTGCTTTGAGCCCACTTGGTTTGATTTAACGATTAGAACAAAGTTGCCCACAGGTAGTTTTTCCTCACACGTTGAACAAACATAAAGATTATCTAAATGTTTCATATACTTGTGGAATAATAGCCGCTCACTTCAATTCACAGTGTATTAAGGATGAACTTTAAAATCATATGATTTTGTTTAATACATTTCAGGACGAGTTTCACCCACAGATGATTCTGGTTATCGTATTAAACAAGCATAATGTTGTATCATGAGAATGTGAAATATCCTCAGATATTTTTCATGTCTCACTTTAATCCTTGATAAGGTTTTACCCACAGGTGAATCTTATTGAAGGAAGGGTATTATTGTAAGTCTAAATGTATATGTGTCTTTATGACTGACCATCTTTTGTTAGATTGATAATTATGATTATTTTGTAGACTTTTATTTGTCCAACTTTTGTTAGATAAACTGTATATCACCTTAATTGATGATTTTTCACATTACTGTTACGTCTACCAATTGCGTTATTGAAATTGATTGTCATGATAGAGAAGTGAAAATCATAAGGTTCAAACGAGGTGGTAAATCTTTTATGTAACATCATCAAAAGTTTGGCATTGTTGCTTAATACGTAAGTCCAAATTATCATTGGCATAACGGTGTATGGCAAAAGCAAAAATCATACTCTTATGTAAATGGTTAAAGGCATGAAGTTTCATGCGTAATTACCGGTACGTTGGTGGATGTTTGATCTTCATACAACTGTGTAATTAAATAGTTTTCTGAGCAAAACAGTTTCAAATTAATACACCTTTTGAACTATAGAATGGCCGGAAACCTAGTTTAAAACCCTGTAAGTTAACGTTGTTCAGTTGTGATGAAGATTTACGTTCCCAAATAATAGAATTGGATTTAAAAACTAATCATGGTTCAATGGTTTTCCTGAATAATCCAAAGGGTTGTTTTAACCATAGTATGATGTTTATCGAAACCGAAAATGTGAATTCATTACAGATGGCATAATTTATGGGAGTGTACGGATGTTGTGAATCTTCTCATTGTCGAATCGTTGGATAATGAAAGACCACAAATTACTGGCCCACTGCTCCATAATGAAATTACTGTCAATAAAGAAATTGTTGACAACCACAAGAACCAGCTTATTGAGGTCTCTTAGAGATCGCAAGAAAGTTATTCATGATGTTTCAGTGGTTTGTTTACTAGAATTCAATTTTGATGAAATTCGATTTTTGATTCATAAGCTATTACGAGTACTAATTTTGATTAATGAATTAATGTTGTGAGAGTTGAAATCACTGGTTGAACGACAAGTTTTGGTATTTTATTTAAATTGCTGGAAGGACACGAATCAGTTTGTGTAAGTGAGTCTTTAATTAAGACTTAGCATGACTGTATTAGCAATGTTAAACAATATAAAGCTATAATTTTAGCCAAAGATTTTACTGAGAATTGAGGCATTAATTATAAGTAGGTTTTCTCTTTCGTGTCAAAGGAAGACTTATTCAAAATTATCTGTAGCCAAAGATTTTACTGAGAATTGAGGCATTAATTATAAGTAGGTTTTCTCTTTCGTGTCAAAGGAAGACTTATTCAAAATTATCATTAGCATTACTATTACTGGTAAGGTATAAAGTAAATTTACACATACTAACTTTAAAGACCTTAACCGGAAGGCCTTGCCTTATGAAGACAGGAAATGTAGTCTATAAACTTAAGAAATCAGTGTATAATATTATTTAACCTCCCATATGGTGTATTTAAAACTAAACAGAACCATAAATGTCTTAGGTTTGAATGAAATTATAGTAGTTCCATGCATATACCTCAAGATCAGTGGGAGAAGTTTATACTCTTGATTTTGTATGTTAAGACATGCTACTTTCGAGTAGTGATCTTGACTTTATGCTTAACTCTCTAACTTTTTCGAAATAAAAGATATTAATGAAGCTTGCTACGTGATAGTCACATATCATGTAGATTACTTAAGCTCTCGTATAAAGCGTATATCAATATTAGAAGAATTTGAGATAATAACATATTTAGCAATTTTGTTTCACATCAGAAAGAAGGTATAAATGTAATCTTCGTTACGTGTTAATTCTGAAATGGAATATGAATTAAGTTGTTGATATGTTAACTAAAGCCGAATGAATCTAAGAACAAATTATGACAAAGTTGTCAACAACTTTGAGATACTAATTAATGTTGAATTATGTCTTACAATTAGTTAGTCAACCCAATTAGAGTTGGTTGGGTTTTTCATACTTCAATTTTTTTGGATAATTGGACTCTATAAAGTAAGAATCCATTATGCTACTTCCGTAACTGAGTTTGAATATGTATGACTGCGAGGCTTAGGGACTTAAGTTTGTCTCTACACTGCTGAAATTTATTATCTTTGTTTCGCATCATTATGCACGATTAGAATACAAAAGGAACAAAATACATGAACCTTGAGTATTCATGCGTGAATCAAGAAATTCAGAAACAAGTATTGTTCATTTATTGTTAAGCACAATTATTTTTGCAAATGCACTTATGGAACAATTACCTTTTAAGACCTCTTATGAAAATATTGATATCTTAGGTCTGTGGGAGTAATTGATTATCGAATTCAGCTATTATGTGCTTAATTTTGAAACACTTGTTGAGGTCTTACTAATGTAATCTCTGAATTTATTTCTGTATCCATATTTAGTATACACTTATGTGAATGGATGAATGTTAACAGAAATTGTCTTTTTCGAAGACATCACTGGACCATTATGATACTCCTACTTAAGGCCTAATTGAGTAAGTTATTTGTGTTGTTGTACATGGAAGGGAACATGTTAATAACAGGACAATGTGTAACCGCTATGACTCGCATGAAAAATTTGCTTGATCAAGGTATTATGATTGTAACCATTAAATTTTTGTTTAGCAATAATGCGCGCCTTATGTTTTCTACGATTAACCATTAAATAAATTATCTCATGGACCAGTGGGAGAATGTAAGATAATTTCCAGTAGGTGGAATTATCTCATTGGGCCCATGTGATAACTTGGGCTAATCTAGATCTTGCTAAACTAATTGGGTTTACAAAAGGAGTTAGTTCTCTATTATGCTCTTCCTTGATGGACGGTCGAGACCTAAAGCCCAATACTAAAACCCTAGGAACTTGGTCCTCTCTCTACCTATAAAAAGGAAACAGTTACCATCACTATTGCATCCAAGGAATTACAATTCATTATGCCTAAGGTGAAGAGAGAGATACCATGACCTCCACAAGGTATTACTGCTGCTACCGGACGATCCGTAAAGTACGATGGATAGCGCTACCAGGTATTCCGTATAACTACTCTTGCATATATTATTGTGTGATTATCATGAAGTTCACGATCCTGCTTAACGTGTATATAAACTAAATCTTATAATTATTGGACGACCGAAGGGAGTCCCTATAGGTTGACTTTTGTATATTTGTCCGTCACAAAATTTGTACAAGAAAAATAAAATTGGTTACAATTTCTTTAATTTGATAAAAAATTGGAAACAATCAATCAAATTGATCACACATCGTTCGTATACAATCTAATACACACATTTACAATTCAAAATTCTTCGAAATAGTTATTAGATTGATCATATGATTCGGTTAGGATTCGGATCTCTGTTTTCTGAAATACAGAGTTCTTGAATGAAGAACAAATACGGGTCGGATTGTAAACCTGAACTTCACCCATATACCAGAATCAAAGAAGAAGATGTTATTTCCACCCAACGTACCTTATGTGCGCCCTGCCTCCATGAGTCAACTGGTAGATCCGACTCAACCAACTAGGTGACCGACTCAGTCTCCTCTTCTTTACTGAATCTTAGAACTTCTTACTGAACTCAACAAAATTCATCGAAGAAAGCAATTCAAATTTGCATAAAATTGAGCAAATTCAGCTTTCGATTGCTCCATCTTCAATTCCAACTGTTCTCAGCAAACACAACACACACATTCCCAGAAGT